>MNCI01012465.1:183137-234918 GCA_015680685.1 Gnetum montanum | reverse complement strand
GGTACATGTTGACAATGGAGTAGCAACCAATGTAATATCTTATACCATCATAGAACATTTAGGCGTAATGGAGCATATGCAATATACTTTAACTTCTTCTCTTAAATTCTTCAATGGATCTCATGTTTCCATAAAAGGCTTCATTTCTTTGGAATTTGTGGTAGTTGAAAAATTCCCCACAACTGCCAATTTATTGGTGGTTGAAGAGACACCAAGATTCAATATCATCTTGAGGAGGCCTTGGCTATCTTAATTACATGTTGTTTCCACACCCCTCCATTAATAAATTCACCTACCTTATGAGGGAGGTGAAATAATCATCCATGATAATAGTATGGTTCCTTTGGAAATCAACAATGTTGAGATCGAACAGGATCCGAAATGGAGTTCTAAGAAGAAACTCCTACTATTAACAATAAAATCAAGAAGCTTGATAGAGTGGAAAAGGCCATAACAAACAATGATGTTGCCATGGATGCACCATGGGAGGAGCTCCCCTTCAACATAGTTAGGGAAGGAAGTGCAGAGTATAAAATTGTGCAAAGTAGACCATATACATTTCCTAATATTTTGAAGATTAGGAAACACTTGTATAAGTAATGTACTCCTCCTTCAATTCTTTCACCCTTGCATATGTAACCATGTAACATTCTTTTCCTATAGCCTTCTTAGTCTAGTTTAAACATTATTTGCATACATCATGTTGCTTTACCTTATTTCAACTTTAATTTACACATAGCTTAAAGTTTATTCTTATTTACCATTTACCTTTATGCCTTGTCTATTTTAGAACATAAAACATAAAAATACCTTAAAAAATTTAAAACTTTGAACAATAAAAAAAAAATTTCTTTTCAAATTACATGGCCTGCCATGGCCTAAAATTGGAAATGCATAGGGCCCACCATGGCCTAAAACTAGCAAAAGTCTTATAACCCATTGACAACCTACCTCATATCCTAGTTGCCCAGTTGTTTTACATATTTAACCAATGTAACCTTATAACATGAATGAAAACATAAAATGTATAACATGAATAAAAAACATTAAGCATCAACACATGTAAATGAAATTAAAATTTAAATATAATAACAATCTAAATTTTTATCACATAGAGTGACAAACATTTAAATAATACATAAAATAATAAAGTGTCTCTCAAACATTGATGGCTAACTCTAGCCACAACATCATGACAACATGAACATCAACTGCAAATGAAATAATCAAAGACATAGCCAATTAAAGGTGCTAAGGTTTCACTGGAGGAGGTGGAGGTGGAGGAGCACTATCATCATTGCCACTAGGGCTACTAGTGTTGCCAGGTACCTATATCACAATAACATACATCTAATTAATAATTGACACATGAAACCAAATGAAATTAAATTAAACTAAAATAAATCAGGCCAAAAAAAATAAAATAAGAAAACCTAGGAGGACTATGATGCAACATCTTCTAGTGGGAGGCTCTGAAGGCTCTGAAGGCCAACCTCCAAACGATGAAGGATTTGGTCCTTGGTCATGTAGGCCTAGTCAACCTCTTCGAGATTAATACCTATCAAGATGTTTTTTTCATCAATCTCAGTCCATGTAGGTGGCTCCTATGAAAACATAGTGGTAGCCACCTCCCTAGAAGTAGTAGAGACTTAAGGGGATGGGGAATTAGCCACTATTAAAGAGCCTTCAAATAATTCGAAGATACTCTGTACTTGAATCCTCTTCACAAACAGCTCTAACTTGCACTATTTGGTGGACTCCTCCTTCAACCACTTGAGATAGGATTCAGCCTTATACTTCTTCTTGTTGTCTTTCTGTGCACAGCCCCAGTCTAGGACCCAAGCACAATAGTCTCGTCACTTCCTAGCCTTATGTGTCATCAAGTTTATCTATAGTTTTTGCTTGGCAACCTCTCTAGCAAGGGCAACCTTTCCATGGATGACATTCTAGTACCTTGCCCATTTGATCTCTTTAGTTTGCAAGGAACTCTAGTTGGCCACTTGGGCCTCCATAAATTCCTTACGATCTTTGAGATCTCTATTTGCCTCAACCAACTTCTTGTTTTTTCTTTCCAACACTACAACTCATTTCCATAGGAACTTGTTGGAATGTTTGGATTCCCACAAAGTTTTAGCACATGAAAAAGCACATTCAGTGGCACTTTCATACAACTTTCATGGAACATTCTCTACATCCAATGGCAAATTGGGCAAGGTGTTAATCTCAATGGGGTGGTTAGGATCCCATCTAATCTTAGGCACTAAAAATAACATAAAAATACATATGCAAAAATGATAAATGACCAAATAACCAAGGAACAATAAGAAAAAAGATAACTAAAATAATACAACTATAAGAAACTAAAAATGCAAGATAAGCTAAATTCTTACCAACATCAGGAGCAATTTTTTGCAATCGATCGATCATATCTTTAGCCATCCCATGCATGAATTCCCTCTTATTAGGAGTGTCCACCCATGGTTTCATGTGAAATGTCAAGGTTGAAGTAGTGGGCTGAGGCTTAACAACCACAACAAGCATAAAAATGAACCAACAATTAAGACCAAGATTAAACATAAAACAACAAAACTCACATATATACCTAGATTATCATTTGAAATGATAGAAATGGAGTTGCCTAGGTATGAGGGGTTAAATATAGTGTTGAAATCATCCAATGCGACATTCAGTAACCCTTCAGCCTCATGCAGTTGTAGGAGCTCCTTTTTTAGGTGCTTTTGCTTCACCTCTACTATTTCTGCTTGGGCTTCGAATTCTCGTTGTTTATTTACAAGACCAAAAAAAATAAAACATAGAATAACTTAGCCCATTTTTCCTAAAACAAAATAAAAACATAACTAGAAACATAAAAAAAAAGTAAAACATAAAACAAACTAAACCATACCTACAACCACGTTACATGCCTGGCCAAGTCTAACAACAAACCTCTTCTTGGAGGGTTGCTCAATCACCTATGCTACTTCCTCAACCATAGGCCTCTTCAATTTGGCTCTAGCTACACCTTCAGCTTTAGCACACAAGGTCTTGGACATTTTGGTGATCCCATGCTCAACTTGGGACTCAATTCCCATGTTGTCAAGGGAAGCACAATGCATAACATTAAGTTCCTTAATGGTAATATACATTAACTCCCTAATGTCCCTGGTGTATTTTGAGTCTGCATGGTGGGATAGACATGTTTCACCTAAGGCTTGGAGAGTTGCGATGGATCTTGGCTTACCCATTGTCCATCCTTCCTCACCACTAGGAACTCTATGAACCTCCTTAGATATGCCATGAAAAATGCATAGTGCATGTGGCATTCCATTGTAAGGTTTTTTTAGAGTTTAAGTATCTCCCCCACATAGCTTAAAAGCTAAATGCCCATCCTAGTTAAATTGAGCATCCTCTGAAAGAACCTTCTTCATGGTCTATGCTTGTTCAACACCCATGATCTTTCCCTGTGACAACAACTTAGGGAATGCCTAAGAGTGGAGTAAGGGATATTCCTTTCTAGCCTCTACAACCAGAAGTTGGTTAAGAGAGAATCCCTTGTGGCCATGATGAGTGTCTAACCACCCTTCCACTTCCTCTCAGTGATCCATCTCTTTACCTACTTTGGTGACAATCTTCAAGCCCTTGTGAGGAATGCCAAAGAGGTTACTGAAGGTGGATTCATTGATGGCTAAGATGATAGGAACATCATGAACCTAGGTGATGAACTTCTTCATCCATTTGTGAAAGGAGCTGATGATGTTCACCATCTTAGGGGTAGGGATGGTTGGGCTAGGAGTCATGAAAAGATTTAGTAAACCTGTAATAGTGATGTTTGCTTGGATGTTTCTAGGCATTCTACTAGCCAAACATTGCTACACCAAATCCACATCACCATATTTGAGAATGAGAGTCTCCTCAGAGTGTCCTAAAATGACCAACATGATGGTGGAGGAGGATGTAGCCACTACAATACAACAAGAGGATAATTAGCTTAGGCATAGGCACATCACATAAAACCAGAATCTAACAAGTATAATCAACCAAAGTCAAATCTATCACCATACTAATAAAACCATTTAAACACCTAAATCCTAAACAACCTCTAACTCTACAATCATGAAAACATTGATATAGCATCAAAATATAATAAAAAAAAAGGAAAAAAAATTCTTACTGGTCTTGTTGGATGAAGGTGGTGTGGGGACACTAAGGAAAATACACATATCCATGCTAAAATTATGGATTCCCCACCAACTATGGGTTGTCTCATTTGCCAAGCACCTATGGTAGGCTTTGGCATAGAGCGTGGTATATCTACCAAAGTTGCCTTTAAATTTCTCCATCATAGTGAGCCTCACCACTTGGCCTTTGGTAAATACATCCAACACTATTTGGGCTAAAGGAAAGAGCTAGTTGCTCTTGATCAACCCATGGCCATCAATTTGGTACTTGCAAACCTAAAAATTTTTTAAAAAAACATTAAAACCCAAGATAACCTAAGGAAACCAAAAGTAAACCAATAACTTGATTTTACACTTACCCCTCCAAATGGTAGATGGTTCTAGGAGGGTTCTAGAATAGTGTGTTGATGTGGTGACCAACAAACAATGTCTTATTAGCATTATACTAGATGAACTTGGGCATGTCCTAAATTTTGGATAATTTGTGAGATTCCCCCTAGTATACTTGTTATCATGTTACTTATCCTCAACATGAGTTTCAAGATCATCAATAATAAGCTTGATGATCATACATGTGAAATGGGGTAGTAGGGTCTCCATGATCACCGAGGTAGTCTTTGAAGCTAAGTGTGACCACACCATCACACTAAAGTTTTGGAGTAGGAAGGCTAAGAATTCCTTTACTCTAGGTTGAAACCATAAGGAGCCATGCTCTAGGACAATTTCTATGGATGGGATGTTATACCTTGGTGTGTGGATGCAACAAAGAAACCGCACCAGCTTGATGATCACCAAGATAGGTTTCAAAAAGGCCTTGTGCACAATAACAACAACCGTTAAAACTATAAATAACCATAACCAAATATGAACAAATGTTAAATAACCAAAATTACTACAACTTCAATATCAATGTTGGAATTCAAAATAAATAATCAAATCCATAGTTTTCAATACTTAGAGCAACAAGACAATAGCCAACATTGTAAACACTTTACATATAACAACTTGATAGAACCAAGTAGCCTACTAACAATGGATAGTAGTTTTAGCGTGAAATATGCATAAAATACTAAAATATTTTATGTAAAAACATTGAATCCATAGAAAATAGCTTGTACCTACCACAATAGCCTGCATCGACCACACCAGTAGTGAAAACCCAACTTGAGTTTTGCAAAATTTTAACTAGAAATCCTAATTAATAGTGAAACTAGCTCTAGTATAAACTCTAGAAGGGCTAGTCAAAAATTTTAGGAAAAATTCAAGTGATTGTGGAAAACTAAAATAAAGCCTATAAATGACCTTAAGAACCTTATGACATAGCCATAAGAATTCAATAACCACACAAATGCTACCAACACAACCATGGAAATTTGTAGTGGTTACATCTAAAACTGCAATTGTGTCAGGTAGTTAACACTTAAACAAAAAAAATTATAAATTAGAACTAAATTTTTTTTCCAAGTCTAGGGACTTAGTATGCATGAACTTAAACAAAATTAGGCATCTATGTTATACTACTAATCCTAGAAAAAGTTTTTACAATAATCCAAAACCATAACCAAATTTAAACAAAAATTGCACAATAACATGAAATTGAAGAAAACAACCATAAAGAATCATTGATGAAAAATATGAAAAAAAAAAATTAATTTTGATAAAACTAATTCCATATCCTCCCTAACATTTCTAAGAATACCCAAGAACTTGGGACATTGGTTGAAAAAATTTTGTAAAGTATCAACATTGCCCATCTTCATAGGGGTAAAACTATGAAAGCCAAAAATCTCACTTTGCACCAGCTCATGAAAAAATTCACCAAAAATCAACCATATATCAAAATTTAGTGATTCTAGAACCATCTAAACTATTAAAAAATGAAATAAAACCCCAAAACCTAAGAACATAAAAATTCCTAGATATTTTTGTAGAAAAAATTAGGAAACATGACATGGAAAAATAGTAAAAGCTACAAAAACCCTTGTGTACTGGCTTACGGAAAATTCATTGTAAGTTAGAATCCAATATTTTAAAAATTGTTTTGACTAATAACACTGAATTACAACCCTACCACAAAAAATTAAAATAATACTAACTCTTTCCACATAAAAAAATTCCAAAAGTGGCATTGCTTTTTGGTGGGAAAAGTGCAAAAACACATAGAAAAGACTGAAACCAAATTTATAACTAGGCTTAGGCTAATCCCAAAATTGGAGCAATACTGAAAATCCATAAAAGTGACCTAAATATAATGTAGGAATTTTATGAATTCATTTTTAGCCAACACACAAACCTACATAAACAAAAATGCCTAAGTTTCTAGCAAAATTTCTTGAGAAATGGTTGGGGATTGTGTACCTAGGAGTGATGGTGGGAGGTCCTTCTCCCAACAAGGGCCATGGTAGGTTGGAGAGCCCTCTTGTAGTAGCATCAACTACATTTAAGGCTAGATTTTTTCTTGTACATCTTGAACAAGTGGTGCCAAAATCGAAAAGATCTTCAAACTTCTAGAACTCCTGCAACAACTACACTGGCTCCTTGATGTAGGATGGCTAGACTATGCTGGGGATAGGTGTGTTTGAAGTAAGAGTAGGATCAAAGATTTGATACTAGGTGTTGTAGGTTGGAAGTGATGTGAGAAAGTTAATTTTTATAAAATTCTAATGTGATAACCAATCCCAAACTTATAAGTTGATTCCCAAAACCCTAGTTTCCCAGAATGCTTACAAAAGTACCACTTAACGTCATGATCATAATTAGAAGGTAGGACTATGTTGGGTTGGTGGAAAAATAATTCATTTAACAATTCAAACTTAAGGTGGGATTCATTAGGCACCTCTCCAACAAACTAATAAAAAATCCTAACACACTTGGATTTTGGATTATCCATGGTTTAAGCCCCTAGAAGCCTTGAAATGAATTTCAAACTCCAACCACTACTAGAACCCACCTCCTTGGCACCCATCCATGCCATATTTGAATCCTAAATGGTTGATACCCAAAATTGGTAATTGGGTGTTGAGATTCGAAACCACCGTAGAGCAAGGCAAGTTAGAAATCACATCAACACTTACTATTTTGGCTAACTGCACTGACCAACAATCTAACTTTGTTGGCTAGTGTAGTCCTAAGAGGGATAATACCTCCCACCATCAAGTAAGCTCTTGATTGACTTCAAAATTGTTACATGATGCACCAAACCTTAGCCAAAGCCTCTAGTAGCTTCGGAACTTCACAAGAATGGTCAAAAGGTACCAAAAATCATTTCTCTTACATGGACTATGTGGGGTGATACCTCAATTATGCTATCTAGTATAGTCCTAATGTAGTTGAGTAGGAGATGAAAATCAAAAGAAAAATATAACCTCCAAAATAACACACTTTAAACCTTAAAGTCTCTGATAAGCCTAAAATGCAAGAAAATAAAGAAAAAATGAAATAATTCCTACTTCCAACTTCACACTACATTGGGGATAGCCAAGACTACATTTCCAATGTAGTCCCAAAGTGGTTGGAAGAGGCTGGATTACTAACAACCAAAAATAACCTTCAAACCAACATATCTTGGCCCTCACAACCCCTTAGAGCCTTTGGTGACCTTGTACTAGTAAATTGTAAAACAAAAGTAGGCCAAATTCCATTTCCATCTTGGGACTATGCTAAGGAAGCCTGGGGCTATGCTGGCTAGTGTAGTTTGACTATGAAAACATCAAAATAATCCATGAACATGTCGAATCAACTTCTCGATGCATTATCTCAATCTCAAAACATTGTCAAAGACTCTAAATTCCACTAAACCTTGTAAACCAAGTCACAAATCACTAAAACTCATCCTACACCCCTCAAATATGCTAGAACTACATTGGCTAGTGTACTCCAAGGGTGTAGGATCAATTCAGAATTAAAATGATAATCAAAACTAGCCATCTTAAGCCTAAAACCTTAGACACGAACATAAGTGATCCATGAAACCAAAAACCTAGTTGATTGACCATGAAATTTTACCAAAATTCAAAATTCATCTTAAGACTACACTAGAGAAGGCCTAGACTATGTTGGCCAATGTAATCCTAGTGTAGTCATGATTCTAGGTTGGTGTGACTAGTGATGTGACACTTCAAATAGCCCAAGATCTGACTTGAAAACCTGAAACCTTGTTTGGCCTTATTGAGCTATAATTTCACCTCATGTTAACTTTGGAAATGATAGGTTTCCCCATCTACATTAAGGCCAGGTTCAACTACACTGACTAGGATAGTCCAAGTTGGTAATGGTCATTTCAACACCCAAACAACCTCCATAATCAACCATCCTAAGCCAAAACCCTAGCCAAGAACACCAATAACTTTGGAAACCCAAGGACTTGGTTGAGTTACCATTGAAAGTCATCAAAAGCTAGAATTCACATCATACTACATTAAGATAGGTCAAGAGTACGTTGGTTAGTGTATTCATGATTGTGAACTGGTTTGGTTAGTACTAAAACACTCCAACTAACCTAAAATTGAACTTGAGAAATCCATAACATTGTTTGACATTTCCTAGTCACAATTTCACCTTTTTTTGACCATGAGAATGCCAAATTTCATTTATCTACATTAAGGTAGGTTGGGAACTATGCTAACTAGCATAGTCCCTACTATAGGGTGGTTGAACCAATAGAACAACACTCAAAATGACCAAAAAACTTGATTTTAGGAGCCTAGAATCCTAAAAATCTTGAAGTTAATTTTAATTTCACCTTGATTCAACCATAGAAACACCAAATTTTGGCAATCTACACTAAGGACACCCCCAACTATGCTAGCCAGTGTAGTCATGGTGTGTTAATGCCAAAATTTCACTTGCAGTGATCTATTTTGACTTTCAAATGACCAATTTAGCCTTTCCAAGACCTTGCACTGTCATAGGGAGCTAATGGTACACTAGTATCTCACAAAATCATTTTTCCCATGCATCTATGCTGGGACTATGTTGGCAAAAATAGTCACCATTTTTCACACCATTTGTAGCTTTTGGAGAGTTAAAATGATGTCAAAATTCACCAATCTCCAACACCAATCCACTACGCTAGCCATAGAGACCACCAAAACCCCAAAACTTGCTACAAAAAACCTAGAAAACCATATAATGACACTGAATATGATAGGGCCTATCTCAGCTATGTTGGCTAGTGTAGTCCTGGCTAGGCCCAATGTAGTCACAACAAAAGGTTTTATTTTGAACTTTGAACAACCTTGAAATGATCACACCAAGTACCCAAACTCACTTGTCAACCTTGGAGACCTCTACTATAATCCACTAAGGCCTAAAACTAACAAAATCTAATCCTAATTGATCAATATTGACCATGTTTTACCATATGTTTCCTATGTTAATTGGTTTGGCCTTGTTTCCTGTATTTTAACTTGGTTTGACCTTGGTATGCATTATTGACCTTGGTTGCCCTATCATTTGATGTCATTTGGCTTCATTTTGGTCATTTTAACATCATTTGGCCTTGTTCCACTAAACATTTTTTTATCATTTAGCATCATTTAACCTTAGGGAATTGTGTTTGACATCAATTTACACCATTGGATATCACTATGACCTTGTTTGATCCTTTGGAACATCATTAGGTGAGATTCAATCATCATTTGGGCTCCATTTGATCCCATTTTGTATCATTTGATTATCATTTGGCTTTGTTCCATGTTAGTTGGCCTTTTAGTTTACCCCATCTACCTTATCCTATCTTCTATGAACTTTGTTGACCATGTTTTAGCCTTGTTCAAAATTAGTTGATGGTGCTTGACCATCATTAGACTATCATTTGGCCTCAGTTGACCACAATTTGACCTAGTTTAGCCTTATTTCATGCTCTTTAGCCATCAATGCACCTTGCTCACCTTTAAATTCCCTTATATGACCTATGTTGACCATGTTTGGTCCTTAATAAACATCATTGGATGGAGTTTGACCATCATTTACCCTTCATTTGACTCCATTCTACAATAATTTGGCCTTTGTTTGACCTTCTCTAGTATCTATTTCTCCTTATTTATCTTTACCTACCTTTGGTAACCTTTAAGTGGCCTTGTTTAAACCTTTCTTAGCACATAGTTTGACATATCTTGGCTATTGCTAAAGTATTTTGCTTTATTTTGGCATTATATGCTCATTTTATTACACAAGTATTGCTAAATGTGCTTAGGGTTGATATGTAGGATTAGAGTATGGACACTTGGAAGTAATTCAGTATGCCTTTGAGTCTAAATGGACCTTATGGTGATGTTGAATGATGCATTGACCTTAATTACCTATATCTTGAGCTTGAGAGTCCAATCAACCACATAACCTCTATAGAAAACCTGTAGAATGGCATGAAAACCTTGTCAAAACCCTTGACCTTGAGGCTGGTGACATTACTGAGGATTTTGTAGTTGATGTTTCTATCATGACACACAATGATGAGGAGAAAACACTAAAACTAAGTTCCTTAATGGAACCTCAATAGGTTCAAGACATCACCAAGGTCCTCTAAGACAACATTAAGGTCTTTGACTAGTCACATGAAGATATGCTAGATCTTGACCCATGCCTAGTATAACATAACATCATACTTGATCCTAGTATCAAACTAATTAAGCAAAAATTTTATAAGATTAGACTAGATTTTTCCCTAGCAATCTGTGATGAGATCACAAAATTATATCAATTTGGTTTCATTCGAGCTGTCAATTACGCAGAATGGGTATCCAGCATAGTGATAGTTCCTAAGAAAAATAGGAGTGTATGCATTTGTATCGATTTCTAAGACTTGAATAAGACAATCATCAAGGAAAATTTTCCTTTGCCCAGTATTGACAACTTATTGATACTACAGTTGAACATGCCTTATTATCCTTCATGGATAGGTTCTTAGAATACAACCAAATTGGGATTAACCTATAGCATCAACTTTGTATGACCTTCATGACCTCTTGGAGGACCTTTTATTACACATTGATGTCCTTTGGCTTGAAGAATGTAGAAGCAACTTACCAAAGAATGATGATGTATATCTTTAGCAATTATATGCTAGGATTACTCAATGACTATGTAGACGATATAACTATTAAGTCCAAAGTGACCAACAACCATTGGCATGACCTTGATCTTGTGTTGAAACAATGTATCAAATATCAGCTTAGTTTGAATCCCAAGAAGTGTCTTTGGCATTAAAACTAGTAAGATGCTTGGCTTTGTAGTATCTAAAGTAGGAATATCTGTTGATCCTGATAAGGTTAAGGCCATATCCAACTTGGTAGTTCCAACCAACCTTAAGGAGCTTCAGGGGTTGTAAGGTAGATAACAATTTATCTATAGGTTTATCGCTAGGCTTACAGATAAGTTACAACCTATGCAATACTTACTTAAGAAAGGAGTTCACTATGAGTGAACAACTCAATGTTAAGAAGCCTTTGAAAACCTTAAGTAAGAGTTGGCATAACTACTCATGATCTATTCCTCGTAAAAGGATAAACCTTTTTATATCTACCTTGTTATCTCTTATATGTCCATTACCTCTTTACTTTGTCAAAAATGAGATGATGGAGTGGAGCTACCTGTATACTACCTAACCCATGCATTAATTACTCACGAGACCTGATACACTAAAGTGAAGTATTGTCTAGCCCTAGCTTTTCATTGAGGAAATGGAGAACCTACCTCTTTAGGAGCTAGGTTAACATCATTTGTAAGGATAATGTACCTAGAGTCATAACAACCAATATCTACAAGAGTAGCAGTATAGCCCATTGGAAAGCCATAACAACCAATTTTGACCTACATCACATCTTCAAGCATCAACAAAAGGCCAAGAAATAGCTAGACAACTTATTATTTCATCATTAGAAGACCACATAACTATAGATCCTAAATTCCTTGACAATCATGTCAACATTGTTAGTGAAGTACTTGAGTACTATGAGGTAATTATGCACTTCAATGAAGCTTGAATTCCCCACGGGCTAGTGCTACTACCATCATAACATCACCTTCTGGTGAAATCTAGCCTTTTGCCTATCATTTCAAATTCCCATGTACCAACAACATGGAAAAATATGAAGGATTGATCAAGGGAATGATGGTAGCCTATGACTAAGGAATCAAGTGCCTAATGATCAAAGATGATTTACAACTTATGGTTAACCAAGTAACTGAGGTTTATGCATGCAAAGCCAAAAATTTACAACCTTACTGTGACTTAGAAAAGAAACTAAAGCAACAATTTATAGATGTTAGTATCCAACATGTACCTCAAACCAAGAACATGCTAGCTAATGCCATTGCAACCTTATCCCTAAGTGTGATGTCTAATGTGTTTAGTAAGTTACCCTCCTTAACCGTGAACTATACAATTCCCATCACACAAAACACTAAAGGTGACTCTATAGCCTCTATCAACACCACTCCTCAAAAGGAGTGCTACAACGATATCAATATTTACATAATGCATAATAAATCTCCACAAGGCCTGACTACTTGTCAAAACAATGTTGTATGTAAAAGATCAAAACAGTATGTCATTGTAGGCAACAACACATTATTTTGATAGTCCTATGATGGCATATTATTAGTGTGCTTAGGCAAAACTAAAGCCTGCACAATCCTTAGAGCTATGGTCACTAAAATTAGATGACTAGGCTATTATTAGCCCTATATGGAAAGTGACTACCTAAAGAAGGTTAAAACTTGTGATACTTATCAATAGCAAAGTACCCTAATACATGTGCCACCAACTGAGTTGCACGCTACTTAGATAACTTGCCCATTTCAATGGTGGTGGTTGGACATTATTGGGCCTATAATGCCTAAGTCTTTCGTAGGGCATAGCTTCATCATCATTACAACCAAATACTTTACAAAGTGAGTTGAAGCTTTTTTCCTAAGGAAAACTACATCTTAACAAGTCTATAGATTTATACTCAATAACATAGTAGCTCGTTTCATCATACCTATGACCATAGTCACAAATAATGGATGATAATTTAGCATTCAAGAAACAAAAACCTTTTGTCAAGACCTAGGTATTAAATATTCCTTTTCAAGCCAATGAATAAGCTAAAGTTAGCAACAAGGCTATTATAACCTTACTAAAAAAGATGTTGAACAATAGTAGACACAAGTGACATGAGAGGCTTGTCCATGCACTTTTGGCCTATTGAACAACCTATTGAACCACAATTGGCATAACCTCATCTAGAGTAGTTTATAGTTTTGAAGTCGTTTTAGCTCTTGAATTGCAAGTTCCATCACTAAAAGTAGCCCTATTGGACTTCATCAAAGATGAACAAAACAAGGCGTTGGATACCATGGACCTAGTGTAATGCCTAAAAAATTTAGTTGCTAGAAAACCAAAAATTCCAAGTGAAACAGTTTAACTTCGAATCCCAAGGACCTCCAAAAATAGGATCTGAAGTACTCTAGATGGTCTTGTCGATCACCCAGGGCCTTAGAAATTATAAATGGGTGTAAATAAATTTTAAAGATTTGCATATATGAAACTAGAGAAAATGCACAAAATGAACTTGTAGTATTCAAATGATTAATTTTCACAAACAAATAAACTATGTATTTTATTAAAACAATGGAGTTGTTGATAAAATAGAGTTCAAATGTTGTACAAGTGTGTGTACCTGAAATGCACAAGGAGTTGCACTGATGAAGCCTGAAGTCTATTGAAGCTGAATAGTTATGTTCTGTGGTCAACCTCATGATCTAGGTGCTTTCAAGCTCCAACTCCTAAAACTCCTCTCTGGTTCTTTGGTTTAAATATGCTATGTTAGTTGAGAAATAGTGGGGAAAGGCTATACTTTTTACTACTGGGTAATGCATTGAGAATCTCTAATGCTCAGCCATTTGCCTGTTTGCTTAAAAGTTCTTTCAAAGTGTTGAAATTTGGTTTAAATAGGTTGCTAGTATTCAATTTGTTGGCTACAAATTTTCTACCATGATTGCTAATAGATTGAAATCATGTGCAAGTGTGGTAGGATTTCAACTCTAGCATAGTTTCCATTTATGGTATGTTTTGATACCCTTGAGGCACCAAAACCATGGTGATGTTTCCTCTTTGTGCTTGATTCCATAATGTCAAACCATGCTAAAGAGTGCTTGTGATGATGGGATTAAGTGTTATGATGAGATGATATAGGTTAAAGGCTATATTTGGTCATAAGGGAGTGGTCACATGGGTTAACAATGAATTTCCAATGTTAACATCATGGTCATGTTTATGGAAATGACATGTTAGCTAATTGATGAGGTCTTCATGCTTAATGCTTCAAAGTGTCAGTCACTCAGTAACATTTTTGAGGAGTCAACACTTTGCTCCAAGGCTTCTTTGGCCATTAGGCTCCTCACTTTGCTTTTTTGGAGCCACTAGTTTGTCTTTTGAACTTCATCAATCTTTCAACTGCTTGGCAATTTGCTTCCCCATCTCTCCTGACCTTTTTTATAATTTTTTATGGGATAAAACCGTCATTGGGTTTCATTACCAAGGTCAAATTTGATTTAGTTTTCTCTCTAAATTAGATGTGTTACATTCAATGAACTTGATAGTGAAGCATGTCAAAGGAGATGTCACATGCCCACAAAAAATAAATGTCCAGTATAGGTTAACATTATTGTTCAATATAAGGAAGGTTACAATTAGGCTACGAGATGGTGGCTCAAAGGGGGAATAGTGGGAGTGATGTGGAATAAGCACTCTTGGCACAACAGGACAAGCTAACCAAATCTTGCACATCAAGGTCACATGATAACTTACTACCATAATGAGTTGCACCTTTGCAATGACTTCTGGGTTTCATCCTATAAGCACAACTCCAAGAGAACAAGAAAACAAGACAAAGAAAACATGTTGTTACAAAATAATGTATAGGGCTACAGGAGAAAACTAGTGAACCAAGCCACCATAGGTCATTATCAATGCAACATGGAGAAATCTATGTGATGTGCATTAGATTTACAAAACTTTCAATTCATTTATTATGTCAAATAGAGAGATTGAGAGAAAGAGAGCATGCAGGATTGCTTGGCATAGACCATCAAAGCCATCAACATCAATTGTTCTTTCCAACCTACCAACAATGGTAAACAACACTACAAGCAAACATGTGAGTGTTAGATGAAATCAAGGCTATGCAATGGCTTTAATGTTGCATAGCAAGGGTTTGATGTTATCTTGAGTAGGTTTAAGTTCTAGTGAGGAACTTGGTTTCAAGTGCTTTCTCCTTACCATTGTGTTCTTAGATGGAAACTTTGACTAAGGGACCCTCCATGATGTTTCTGGCTTTGAGGTCAATGGTAATCAAGCTACCTCAAGGTGTTATGGTTGTATAGTAAAATGGTTTTAGAGGCTTGGGTTAACTTGGTCTAACAACATCGCAAGAGGGGCCCATTTAGGCTTTAAGGCTAGTCAAATTTGCTTTCTCATCCTCCTAGCTCAACATTGCATGACAACATAAGCACATCAAGTAACACCTATGTGATAAAATGAGTGAATAATGCCAAAATAATGCAAAATATTCTAGTAATAATGTAATGATAATCCAAAAACATTGCATCAGTGGTCAAACAAGGTTTAAACAATGCCACTAAAGGTTATCAGTAATAGGTTAAACAAATGGAATGAAATGAAGGCCAATTAAGGTCAAATGAGTGCCAAACAATGGTAGAATGGAGCCAAATGAAGGCCAAATGATGGTCAAACACCATTCAATGATGTCGTTTAAGGTTAAAAACATGGTCAATAGAGGCCATATAAGGGAATCTAAACCAAATAAGATGCATTAAAAGTGAAAGAGCATGAAATCAAGCCAAACAAGGGCCAAATGATGGTCAACTATGGTCAAATGATGACCAAATGATGGTTGAGCACTCATCAAATGATGTTGAACAAGGTTAAAGCATGGTCAACTAAGGTCACATTTTGCCAGTTTTAGGCCTTGGCAAGCTATAAGGGTGCCATTTTTAGGTCTTCACGAGCCATGGTGGGGACCTACTTCACTAGGTAAGGTCACTACAAGGCAAAAGCAAGGTAAAACTTGATAAAAAGAAGGTAAAATAAAGTAACATCTAGGTAAAATTGAGTAAAAGTAACAATAAAATAGAACAAAATATTGCAAACTAGGTGAAAAAAAGTGAAATAGTATACATTTAATATATTTCTAATTTAATAAGATATGTTTAAAGTAGTATAATATAAGTTTATAGAGGTGTGGTGACAAGTATAAATAAATATAGATAGTCGATAATGTACAAAGTGAGAATGAAGGATGTGTAGTAGCAAAATGTATAGTGGGCCAAAGAGGAGATGATAAGAGTAGCATAAATAGGAGGATTATAGGTATGTGGTGTAAGTAAGAAAAAAGTAATTCATTTAAGTTTTATTTAATTTTGCAAAGGAATAAAATATGAAGGGGAGTATAGATTTTAGTACATAACTATTATAAGGTCACGACAATGGATGGAGTAGTAAAAGGGTATAGGATAATACAGAAATATATCAAATTTTTATATAGTAATAGAATGATGGCAACCTTGCCGCCATCAATGACCATGAAGACGTCGACGTTGTGGATGGCAGACAGGCGGTGGACGGCCACCACGACGGTGCAGGACACCGTCTGACGCTCTAGGGCGCGCTAGATGGCCCTTCCGGACCCTGCGAGCAATTTTTTTTATTTTTTTATTTTTTCTTTGAATGATTGAGTAATTTTTCTAATGGATAATTGCAAGGAGCCTTACATGGTTGCACTTGAAGTGGACTTGCATTATGGTTGCAACTATCGTAATGATCTATTTCTCCCTGTGACCGTGGCAAAAGTGAAGCTATGAATTCCCTGATTGTTGGCATTTTCTCTCTGGGCTATGATTAGCAACGAGTATTCTGAGCCATAAAGTCTCTCCAATTCCGGAGGTGACGCAAGACATTAAAGTCTCCCATCTACTAGTATATCTACCCTTTTCCCAATAACTTCAGCTTCTTCAAAGGACTGAGTACATATCAAGGTAGCATGTGTCGTAGGTTGTCCTGCAATCTGTCTTCAGACTTTCTGCTTGTTAACAGTATCAAGTCCATAAGTTGGTTCATCAAGCAATAGAACAGCTGGCTCACCAAGGATTGCAGTAGCAAAAGCAAGTTTGCTTTGTGATGATGCTTTGCAGTATCTTATTCTTTTGTCAGCATCCCCTTTCACCTGCAATGCATCCAGCAATGTTCCAACTGCCGTATCATAATGTATCAGACCCTTTAATGCAGCGACCAAATGAAAATGTTCTCATTGTCAATGATTAGTACATCAACCCGTGCTGGGGGCAAAATCCAATGGTGCTAGTTTGCGGCCAAAAGTTATAATGAATACTGTTTCTACATATATAAGCATCTCCAGATGTAATTCTGGTCTGCCTTGCAAGGCAATTGAGCAATGTACTTTTATCGGCCTTTTCTCCTCAAGAAGAACTAATACCTCCCCTTCCTCAACAGCAAGCCATATATTTTTCAAAGTGGATATTTCATTATCGGCTTTATGGCTACATGCTCCTGATGTGCTCAATTTCTTGCCCAGACCATAGCAGATAATGAGATCCCTACTTAAATCTTGAAAATCTTCTGCATCATTAAAAATTGTCAAAGCTGAAATAAAAGGTAAAATCATTGTTCTCTTGCACCTCCTTGGTTGATTGGCTTTCTTCAACGTTGTCTAACTGCATGTCTCGTAGTTCTGAATTTAGTTTGTATGATTCCATTTCCCAAAGGCATATAAACAAAATAAAGGTTGAAATACTGGCACACAACATAAGGAGGGTTACATGTGTATACCACTTGAAAAAACAGAGACCATTTGATATGGAAGATGGTAGAAATCCATTTTCACTCTTAAGCCTCTCAACTGACATTACTATCAAATGAAGGCTTAAAAGCAATGTCTAAGGAGGATCAACAATAGCAAATGCAACATGCCAAGAAAATGAAGATATTTCACCCGAGGGTAGAAGGATGAAAAGGTAAGGTACACCAGTAAAAAGGATGAAAAATATAGACAATGCTTGCAAGGCACTTTCAGCGTTGCTAAAGAGGAGAGTGAAAATATAACTAAAGCGTAACACGGCTGCCAAAACCACAACTAGCAATAGCACAGTAACAGGTATTACATCCTTCGTGAATTGAGAATAATCAAATAGAGAACTTGTAGCCACAATGATAAATGATGATACATATAATAAGGTAATGTCTGTTATGTAGCATGCCATCCAATATGTAAGGCTACGCATTCCAGAGACTTTAAAAGAAAACACCAAAAATTCCAGACTGCTTCTCGTAAACAACCTGTGAGGCTAGAATGGGAAGAATTAGTAGAACACCAATGGAGAAGAAGAACATAACCAACAAGCTTGTTTCGATATCTGCTTCGCTATAAGGAAGAGGGTGATTTGCTACAAGCATCTTTGCTACTGGACTTCGTGAAAAGTGTAGCAGAAAAACATTACCTAGCATCATAGACACCGTAGGTAATTGATGAGTATGCCAAGGCTGGTAGAATACTTAAATGAACAATTTGGAACATTCAGCTCATGAAATGATACGCCTACAGCATTAACAGTACTCGGTATAAGATACCCAGAAACATCGAGCCTTCTTAATCAGAGAAGAGTCATCCAACAGAATATGATTAGTTTCAAATATATCTAAAAGTGAATGAACATCCCATTGCATTTTCTGATTATCAACTGTATAATAAAGCGGGATGTTCTGACCAATACTATTACCTTCGATGCCTAGTTCAGCAACATTCAAGGTCAACTCCATTATCAATACTTCATTTGAGAAAAGCATTCATTTTAAAAGTATCTGTTGATTCATAAATTTTGGGACACGTCAACATCTGGAAAAACTCATTTTCCAATAATAGTCTCAGCTAGTTGGGCAACATGGTGTTTCATAATCTATAAAGATGTTGGTAAGTTAAATGATTTTAACAAGGAAATATAAATGCAGTTCAAGATAATTTTGACAAAAAGACAACCCTTTCCTTTTTAAATTTTTAACAATAAAACTTGTGTATCAATAAAACCTAAAATTAAACCAGGAAATAGTTGATAGCTTTAACAGGATTAATTTGAATTCTAAAGTAAAATAGGTTCTATGTTTAATCCACAACATAGAGTCCACAGTTCAGTTGCAGAAATATAAAATAACAAAATGAAATCATAACTTAGCTAAAAAATGAGCACAGATGGAACAACTCTTGGTGCAGCCTTGCCTACCAGTGCCTGCAAGAAGCACACCTCTTCTAACAAGCCTGCAACCTCTGATCATTGAATCTACTAGCTTCTCTACCTTGAACTACCTTTAGGAGATTCATCGAATAGGCAACAAAAGTAAGAGAGGACTCTGGGATTTTCCACCATGACTCCACTTGGAGAAAACCCCCACCACTGTAGCTAGCTTTCTACTTCCTCACACCATGTCCCCTCTATTACATCTGGCTAGAGAGTTTATTAGGACCAATCTGGCACATGAGGAGCCACCACTCGTGTATAACAACCATGACAATTACTACCCATGTGTAACGTCCATTGTAATGTCTACTGCCACCACCCATGCATAATGTCCACTGTAACATCCATCGATCACATGTAGAAATGGCAGTGAAAACCACACCCAAGCACAACAAATGGCAGTTACTACAACGTGGGCACACATAACAGCTGCATGTGCCTATCATGTGCAAAAAATGATTGTAATAAGGAAACATGACTCCAACACCAAACAACCTTCCATCAATGTAGGAAATGACTTGTGATGAATGGTGAGAGTACTCTTCTGCTCAACCATATGAATTATGAAGCGTTCATGTGCAATTCAATCAAATTTTGCAGACTCTATAGTTTCTAGTGCATTAGTTTTCTAGGAAGTAAACTGGGCATTGAGAACATTTATTGTCTTCCCAACTGCACTTGTGAAGCTCAAGGGTATGGTTTAAGTGTAATTGAGGTACATGATTTTTATCATTTTATATTTTATGATTTTGGTGCTTAAAATAAATAGGATAAAAAATTAAAGTAATTTAATATCTACTTTAGTCTAATAGGCTAACTATTGTTTAACTAGTCGTAACATAAGTATCTAGTCCCACTTGCCATACATATCCTGAACACATATAACGTTGTTGGGTTACCAAGCGTTAAGCATTGCTAGGATTACTAAATGTCATACGGATGCTTGAAGCGATCATACTTATATGTTTACTTAATTGCTATTTAGTTTATCTTGCTTAATTAGTTAATTAGCTTAATTACTAAAGAACATTAAATAAATAACTAAAAACATTAAATGCATGAATAAAACATTTAAGCTATCCAAAATGTTGTAAGCTTTATTAAGAAGCTCATCTTTATTACCACACAAACTATCGTGCTCAAGTAAAGATCTGTACACTTAATAACTCCTGTTGCAAGCGCTCATGAAAATATTCTAACTTTCGAATATAAAAACTACAAGAGCTTCACTACCACTATGAAAAGATGATACCTAAATATGGTGGATTGGCACATATTTATAAGTAAGAATAGGTCCTGCATTGATGGGACCAAGTCAACGCATCAAATGATGCATCGATAGGGCCTAGTCGATGCAGCATAGTCAACGAGGCCTAGTTGACGCAGCATAGTCAATGAGGCTTTATCGACACAGCCAATCCATGACTCATCATGCCCTCATGACTGAATGAAAAGTCATCGTTAAGTTCTTTATAAAATTGGAAAGGTATGGGATTATTGAGTAGCACATGACACAACAAAACTAACATGACAAAATTAAGTGCTTGGTTGTACAGATCAACAAAATTTTAATTTGTGATATTCATGATACAAAATTAAACACCAAATAAAAAATTGGACAACACGTCCTCTGATGGCATGAAGACAATTGAAAAGATCACATGGTCCTAGGAGGTGGAGGCTCTTGAGGCTCCAACGTACCTTATCTAGCTTTAGGCACATATGGCAGTTGAGGTTGTTGTGACTATCTTGCTACAGCTACAACATCTGGTGAAAGATGAAAAGCATTCAACAATGCTTTCATCTTCTCCTTCTTACTCTTGGGATTGTGCACAGTTCACGTAGCTTCACCAATGTGGGACAAAATGGGCACATCCCAAGGACAAGGAATTGCTAGGAATAGCTCCATAGCATTGATGAACTAGGCAACAAATTGTCTGCTCTCAATGTTGAATGCCATGATTGCATTTTGTAGCTCTTGATAATCACTCATTCTCCTGGCTAGGTTCTTGGTAGTTGATTGTTGATTGGTGAATTTTTCCTTGAGAACTTCGAGTTTAGAGTTTGTTGTCGCAAGCTTTTACTTGGTGTCCTTATGGTACTTGAACCTGGCCTCGTACAACAAGTATAGGTTGGCCACCTACTTTTCAAGTTCTGACCGCAGCTGACCAGTAGCCAACATTGCCAAATTTGTGTATCGAAGATTAGCCAGTTTCATATATTCTATCATTTTTTTATTTGCAACTCCTTCATGTAGATATCTACTTTGTTATAGGAATCTATCCCATGAATAATAGGCTGCCACACCTCTTTTCCTTACTAGAGTTACTAGAGGGCCTCATTTAGTTTTGCCTTAGCCACTTGGATATGTTCCTTATTCACCTCCTTCTACAGGCCAACCTAGTCTCTGTAGTGATTCTTGACTATCTTAAATCTGAGAGCCTCATTTTTCAAGGCGGTAATTTCAATGGTAGATTTCTAGTGTAAGGAACAAAGTTCCTTCATAGAGAGATTGTGATTCTCTACTACTAATCTCCTTAATTTTGTATTCACTCTGGCTAGCTACTCCTTCTGATGATGGATGAATTCTTGCATCTGTTGTTTTTGTACATCAACATTTCATAGGTGATGATTTTCTATAGTTAATGTTTCATTTTCTTGGCGCATTTGAACGAAGTCCTTTTGAATTGAATAGGTCTTTGCTTCAATTATAGACTAGTTAAAGATAGATGTCACCATTCCCTCCTCAACTTGTTTTAAGCACTTCTAAAGCTACTGAAAAGCTTTATCTCTTATTACTACAGGATTGAGGAGTGTAGGATTAGCAAAATAGGAATGAAATTTAGAAACCTCAGTGGCTAACCATTAGTTTTTTGTTTGAGCTATTTCAAGTTGCCCTTCTAGGATGATACATTTTCCCTTTGCTTCAAGTAGCTCTGATTGGATTGTAGTATTGTTATCTATAAAATCAAAGATGTTTGGAATTGGTTGCCCCAATCCCCACTAGTGAATCTAGCAACTCTTCATGCTAGGCTGCACTTAATCTTCCACTAAAAGTTCCTACAAATGTCTACACATATCTAACTACAGAAACATCTAGTATAGATGCCACAAGTGTGTTTAATGCCTTAGTGATTTGATCAACAACCACTTGTGTAGCTATCTCCTAACCTTGGTGTTGCATCACTAGTACAGTTGTACCCTCATCCTCCTCCAAGTGCATTCAAAATGAGGTGACATTCCTAGAGATTTCTAAGAATAAATGCTATTGAGAGATAAACATCGTCACCTCTTGGGCACTAGGATCTAACCTTATGGGTAGCTATGTTTGTTGGGCTGAAAATATTAGTCTACCTACCTCCATTTGGCTAATTTTTTAAGCCACTTCATTGAGATGACTCATTTTAGGTTGGTACACAAATGGAGCCCATCACTTGTTCTCACTTGCTACTTCTACTATTGTAAGACTTGCTCTTAGATTTTGCACAAGTGCTCAATGGTAGTGCAAGCTTTTAATGTTGTTTTTTGAGTAAGTAGTGGAGGTCGTAGTTGCTCCTCCTCTTATTTAAACATGGCAAGCATCTTATCCTTCAACAGTTTGGACCAATAGGTAATGGGAGTATGTCTGATTGTGTTGTTGGTGTAGCGGATTATCCTTACCCTTTTGCAAATATTTCTGATAAGGTATGGAAAAGGTAGGGTTTTCTTTCCACGTTCATTCTCTTTAAAATGCTTTTCTATCTCTAGATAGATTAATTATGGAAGGTTCATTAAAAATTTTTCACTTAGAGTGGCACATGCCCAGGTGAAGAAGGGAGTCACCTTACTAGGCCTCACTGCTGAATTGAGGTGATAGGCCGCTATCTTAAAGTATATGTGCTCCACCGATGTGAGTGCATCAAACTCCTTACAGTCAACCCTGTAACACTACTGGGTCCACTTCTTTTTTGCCTCTAGATTAGCTTGCATAGATAGTTCTACCAATTATGTCCCAAAATCAAGCAACCCAAGAGCTTGCATGATGGCTTTAGCTGAGTAGGACACTTGAATGTTCTTAATCTTCATAGTAGAACCTGCCCTTCTATTATTCCAGAAGAGATACATCTCTTCCATGTACCACTCCCCACTGGAAGTGAGGATTAGCCACATGCGCAAGTTTGCAACTATGTTTTTACCTCTGCTAGAGCATGCTTTAAGAAAGGTCTAAAGTTTAGTTCTTGGAGAATTGAGCATTGAACATCACAAGGCTTGATTGTGTCGAGGCAAGCTCGTGTTAATGTGACTTCAAGTCTCAATATGGGCCTTGGTGGCTTCACTCGTTGTGATTGTTCTATTGCAGACTCTTCCTTGGGAATTTGTCAAACTAATTCCACTTTGGGCTCCTCCCGAAGAGGTCCCATTACATGGGTTTCTTCTACATGTTCCTAGGCTTGTTCTTGTTAGCCCCTTCTAGTTCTGGATTGTTTCTCCCTTTGTTGAGATGATCCTTCCTCCTGTAGTCATTTTAGCCTTAGTTCCATCTATAATCCCAACATGACCATGAGTTAGTGATTATTATGTAACATGAAAAAATTAGGATACTTTATCTCATTAGGAAAGTTACACCTAGCTAAGTTATGATTATGGCTGATTTGATCAATTTTAATCATTAGTTTATTTGTATTTTGATGTTAAATAAATGATTATAGTCATACTAGAGGTTGTTGAAAGGGTTAAACTCTCAAAAATTGATGGTTTAATATCATTGTATTCATTAACCCTTTAGGAGACCAAATTTTCATTAGAAACCCTAAGGTTTCTAGCCTCTAGTAGTTATAGGATCGAAGAACAGAGTGCTTTGGACAAATAGTCAAAAAGTTATGGGCTCTAGAAGGCATTAGGCTCTAAAAAATGGCAAGAAATCCTCTCTTGTTGTGAGGAAAATATAAAAATTTCAAAGTGTTTAGTGGTATTTATAGAGTTTTTGCATTGCATCGATGGGGCCTAGTCAATGAGGCCTTGTTGATGGGGTCAGATGCATCAACTAGGCCTAGTCAATGTAGCTGTTGACCACCATTAACTTTGGGAAAACTTTGAAAATATGAGTTTTTGAGTGAAATAGGAGTCAAATGGAAGTCGAGAAAGCCACAAACATGATGAAAAGAGTAGAAGAGGATGTTGGACTCAAAAATTTCAAAAAATTGAGAAAATGGTTGGAGAATGAAGTTTTATGAAATTTTAAGGAGCACAGAGTTGGATGCACAATGGGGCATGCAAAAGATATGATTGCAATAATATCTAAGGTAAAGAGCTTAGCTATCCAAACCAAGAGATATGCAAG
The DNA here is from genome assembly GCA_015680685.1 of Gnetum montanum. NCBI lineage: Eukaryota > Viridiplantae > Streptophyta > Gnetopsida > Gnetales > Gnetaceae > Gnetum > Gnetum montanum. The sequence continues at coordinate 210,111 of MNCI01012465.1, read as the reverse complement.
TGGATCCTCCCCATAGCAGGCACATTCCCTTTTTGCCTTTGTAGAACCTTAACTAAGAAGTCCATGGACCCTACAGTTGATTAATGGCTATGAAAAGTTAAGGGCCAACTTGGAAGAATCTATCCAAGAATTCCAACACATCAAACTAAGACATCAAGGATAACATGGAAACTAGTAGTGAGATGAGTTATGGGCAGCATAGATGGATGATGGAGAAGGTGGGATGGGATCCCAAATTGAGGTCATAAGAAGTCCCTTGTGGAGTTTGTAGTTAAGATGACCTAAGAAGATCCATCCTTAGTCCAAACCAAAACCAACTACTTTCAGTGACTTCACATCACCACTTTAAGACCAATCCAGCTCCTAAAGACACAAGAGTACTCCTGCAAAACAACCATCATTTCATAAAGAGAAGAAAAGAGAAGTAGAAAGTGAGAGAGGGTCTTAGTTAGAGGGGACCTTCAAGCATGGGTAACATGTCTTTCTAGTCCCATAACTAGTGCTTGTAGCCCATTTATTTGTCTAAGGGCTATGCTTTGAATTCCCATTATGTTTTGTTTTTTGTTTTTTTTTATGGGAACCACACCATGTAAAGATGTATGTCGACTTCCTAGTATTTGATAATGTGGAACAATGATAAGTCCATGAAAACACTCATGCACCCGAGCAAGTAAAAGAATACAAAAAGAGTATTGAGTCCCCTTGAAGTCACACCTTGTGCAAAGCTTTGAATTCTTTCCAATTCTGGAAACTACCAAGGTCACAAATTTATTAAAAGTTTATTTAATGGAAGGGATCTCAAATTTCCAAAACAAGGAAAACCATAGAGTTTATGGATGAGTGAATGTCATGGAATCACTACCTATTCCATGAAAAATAAACCATGTCTTGGTCATTAGACATCAGAATTCAAAAATAGAAACAAGACATTAGTAATCAAAATATTAAACTCGAACCACCATTAGCAAACAACATTAGCATTGTTTCCTATGATAATAAAGCACTTTTATTATGCAAAATAATGAAAATTCACACAAACAATAAAGTAAAGTAAAATATAAGAAAGTATAAAATATTCAAGAAAGATAAAACATACTAACGATATTGTAAAACAAAAGTTTAAGAAAATTAATAGAGTGAAAAACCAAAAAAAGGTAAAAATCAATAAAGTGTAAAACAAAAATGTGTAAAATAAAAAGTGAAAAACTAAGGAGCCATGTGCATGTTTATCATAGATGGCCATCTCTCCCATAACTGAGTTGAAAGGAGGAGATGTGGAATATAAAGTGTGGTTGTTTATCCAATGAGGTATTAGTTGCACTAGCTTGCTTTGGCTCAAGGAAAGATTTCACTTGTTGGATGTTGACCAACTACCTTTTATTTGGGCTCTCAGGTTTGTAGATTAACATGGCCCCTAAAGAAAAGGTTTCGTTAATTATATAAGGTTCCTCCCACAATGTTTGGAACTTTTTTTTTTGAGGTACGTGTGGGGGGTTCTAATAGAGAACCTTATCTCCAGGTTGAAATTTTACTTTTCATATTCTAAGATCATGACATTTCTTCTTATATGTCTTATTCACTTCATTTGAAGATAGGGATACTAATTGATTTTCATCTATCACATTCAAGTTGATCAATCTTTCTCTTTATGCTAGGCTCAGGTTAAGGTCCAAGTCATAAGCTATTGAAAGTGTATGGAGTTTTGGTTGGAGTAGAAGTGTTGGATGTTTTCCATACATCAACTCATAGGGAGAGTAGCTTATAAGAAGTTTTCACATTGAGCAGCAGGCCTAGAGGATGTCATTGAGTTTTGTAACCTAGTCTCTCCTATATTTGCTTACCATCCTTGTTAGGATCTTTGTGATCTTCCTATTGATGACTTCTACTTGACCGTTGGCTTGGGGATGATAGGGTGTTATTAATTTATGTTCTACCACTAAGCGTTGCATCACCTTTTGAAAGATGGCACCTATAAAATGGGTTCCATTATCAAAAATCAATGTATGTGGCACACCAAACTCATTTACAATATGTTGTTGTACAAATCAAGCAATAGTAGATGATGTATAGTCGGTGATGGCTACTGCTTCTGCCCATTTAGTGTAGTAGTCGACTGCTACAATGATGTATGCTTTTCCATTGGACATGGGTATGATGAAACCCATGAAGTATGTGCCCCATATGTGAAAGGGCTCTAGTGGTTGAATCCATTGTTGAGGACCCTCCATTCAAGCAGTCATCCCACCATCTTATTGATAGCATTCATAAGATCAGAAAAATTGATGGGCATCCATGAAGATTGTAGGCCAATAGTATCTTGCCATCATGATTTTTATGGCCATGCATCTCCCTGCATAGTGGCCTGTGTAAGGACCTTCGTGAGCATCCTAGAGAACACGTAATTAGTTTGCATTAGGGACATACCAACAAACCAGGCCATCAACACACACCTTGTAAAGGTGTCTGTTGATTTTCGTGAAGTACTTAGCCCAATGAAGAAACCATTATTTCTTCCTAAAGTCTAGATTTTGTGGCATCTCCTGAGTAAGAAGGCAAGTGAGGATGCCATCATATCATTTTGATTCAATAGGTACTTGGTCATTTATCACTCTTATAAAGAGGAGTTCATCTGGAAATTGATCAGAAAGTGGGCTCTCCTCCTCTTTGTTATTCCATCTTAATCCAGAGAGATGGTTAGTAACCACATTCTCAGTCCCTTTTTAGTCTACCATTGTGAGATCAAATTCTTGTAAGATCATGAGCCACCATATGATACGGGGGCTCACCATTGGCTTATTCATTAAAAAGTGGATGGCACTATGATCTATGTGCACAAACACTTTATAGCTAAGCACATAGTGCCTAAAATTTCTAGGAGCATACACCATTGCCATTAGTTCTTTCTTAGTTGTGGTGTAACTCAACTATGCACCCACCATGCTTCAAATTGTGCAGTGATCTAATATGGACATTTCTTATCATCCAACTACGTAAGCACAGCTCCCAAGACATAATTAGATGCATTTGTCATTATATAAAATGGTTTGGACCAATCTAGTGCCCATAGAATTGGAGTTTCTATGAGTTTTTCCTTTAGCAATTGGAATGCATGTTCACAATCCTTGATCCAGATGAATAGAGCATCTTTCCTTATAAGCTCAACCAACAGTTTCACAATCTTAGAGAAATTCTCTATAAACTACTGATAGTAGCCAATGTGTCCAAGGAATGATCAAACATCTTTGACTGTCTCTGGCTAACATGTGATTTATTGGATGACCCTTATCCTTTTAGGGTGTATCTTAATCCCTGCCTAAGTAATTCTATTTCCCAGTACTATGCCCTCATGAATCATTAAATGACTTCTGTCAATTGAGCCTAATTTTTGTTCAATACATCTTTTCAGTACTTACTCAAGGCAATCCAAGGCTTGCTCAAATGTAGCCCCCATAGGTATAGATGTCATCCATAAAGAATTCTACCCAACTACCAATTTGCTGTTGAAAAATACTAAGGACCAAGCATTGAAATGTTGCAAGGGCATTGCATGGACCAACAAACATCTTACAATAAATTTTCCTAGGGACTCGTGAATGTTTTTTTGGCCTGATCTTCTAGTGCAATCTAGATTTGGTTATAGCCATGATAACCATCCAAGAAGCTATAATAGTAATGCCCAAATATGGTGTCCAATACTTGGTCCAAAAATGACAATGGGAAATGATCCTTGAATGTTGCCATATTCAATAGCCTAAAGTTGATGCAGACCTGTCACTTATCATCTTTCTTTGGCACAATTATGAGTGGATTAGCACTCACTATTCATAATGGGATAGATGAACCCCACCTTGAGGAGTTGTTCTATTTTCTCTTTGATGATCTACTTCAACTTGGAGTTCAATCACCTCTACAACTACCTTCTTGGCTTCATGGCTAAGTCAGTGTAAATATGATGCTAGAATATCCTTGGATCAATTCTAGTTAGTTCAAGATATGACCAAGTAAAGGCTCTTGGCCATTTGTTAACCACCTTCAACAGCTTGTCTTTTTGTTCGGGAGCAATATTTGCATTGCTTATAACCAACTTACCATTTTTTAAAAATGGATACTCCATGCCAACTAGTAGATTTTTTAACTCTAGGGTCTCCAACTTGAAATTCTTAGGGATTTCCAACTCTTCCAAATAGGTATCATTAACTTCATCATCAAAGAGTTGGTGATGAACTTGCTTAAGTTCATCCATTCCCTCAACATAAGCACATGCCAGGCTCTCAGTATGTTCCATGCATAGTGTGCTATTATTAGAGTTAGTTGTTAGCCATTGGGTGCCCTCCTATTTTGTGGCTATTGTGTACAGGAACCTATGAATATCAATTTCATGTGCACACTGATTACATGATTTAATGAATGTACTTTTAATGGACTAGATTTTCTGCATGTAATTGCACCCATTATCGTTGTATGTGATGCATGGAACTCACTTCTTCTCAAGTTGTCCAAATTCATTCACCTTGGAGATTTCCAAGGAGAGGTCCCTGATGCCCATTTGTGCATCAATAGTGCTTAACCATGCACATCCCATAATGATGGGAAAGCCGCCTTTGCAGTTGTCTACCTTGATCACCAATAAATCAATAGGATAGGACCACCCACAAACTATAGTCACAATGTCTTCCACTAAGCCAAAAGGGATAGTGATTGACTGGTCTACCAATTCTAAATGGATATTGATCTTCTTGAGCAAAGGTAGGTTTCAATCCTTGTACATGTCATGGGAGATGAGATTAACACTAGAACCAGAATCAAGAAGAGCCTTACATGGCTCATGTCTAGTGATCTATAAGTAAATAATAGAACTTCCTAGCTTAGATCTATTTGTGGAAAGGTTGCCAACCTTGATCCAATCAGAGATAACATGAGTTAACATCATAGTGTGGATCTAAGGCAACATTTCGTTTGAAGGGCCCTCAAATGTGTTTAGTGTAGAGGATGAGGGTGCTAGAGATTTAGGGTGATTAGCTAGATTAGGTTGTGAGGGTTTTGGAGGATTGTTGAGTTGGAAAAATGATCGTTTCTTGGATCTATTGTCTAAATCACTTAGCTAGAAGGCTAGTTGTAAATTTACAACCTTCATAGTATTTTGTTGCTATGGATATGGGGGAAGTTCACCTTGCATGGATAGAGTAGGAGGTAACTAGGTTGAGGGTGGAGGGATGTGTGTAGATAGATGTGAAGGATGGTATGAATATGATGGCTTTCCTTGAGTATATGGTGAATGAGTTTGATGGTACTTTAGAGGATAATAGTGATGTTGGAATGAGGTGTGGCTAGTAGAGCTACATGGAGAAATGGGTTTTTGAACATAGTACCCATATGAATCTGGTTACTTATAAGGATACTACTATCTTGGTGGTGGCATCCCCCATGAATGTGGTTGCTACCACTACTGGTATTACTCTTACGGTTATGGTGGAGCTCCACTTGGATAGTAAGCTTATTGTTGCTGGTGGAATTACCTTGGATTGCCTTGAGGATAAGGCAATCGTTTGGGTGCCTGCCTCCTTACTAGTAGAGGATTCAATGCATATACCCCAGACTCTTGTAAGTGTGACACCAAAGGGCAAAGGGATGTTCATGTGGACAAATGTCACATCCAACATCATCATCAGAGTCCATTTCCATAACTTCTTCTACTGTAGCAACTTTGCTCTTACCTCTTTGAGAGGCACATTCAACTTCTTTTCACCTCCTTCAATTGCAATCACTATTCTACTCTTTGGATTCTTTAGTAATCTTCATAGTAGTTTGAAATTTTTCATCCAAAGAGTCTCATAGTTTATCAACCTTTGTTGAAATATCATAAGTAGATTTTTGGATGGACGGTTTTCCTATTCACCATCTCATTGAGGGGTGACTCCTTCTTGTCACAAAATTAGACTTCCCTTTCCTTGATAGAAGGGTCCCTATTATATTCTTTTGTACTTTCCCTCTTTTGTAAGTCACCTTCTTCTTTTGCTACCTTCTCTATCATCCTTTGTATTTGATAAGGTCTTAGTTTGAATAACCTCCCTTGGGCATAAGCCCTAAGAGTTCTTCTAGTTTCTACTCTAAGATCATCTATGATGTGGTAGAGTTGTTCCCTCTAAAAATAACTATGGCTAGGGCATTGATGTAATAGAGAATAGTATCACCCATGGCAACATCCAAGGGTTCATGTGTTCCCTATTTTCAGCCTTGAATTTTCCTTCTTAGATTAGACACTCTATAGTACATCTTCTATTTTTCATTAAATAGTTCTAGCATGGTAATCCATCTATGAATGGATTCTGGTTGCAAGGACCAATACCATCTTTTTGCCTCTTTGATGAGTATCCTGGGAAATAGCTTCAATTTATACAAGTCATTTTCTATGTTTTGTAAGATGCAGGCATTGTGAAAGGCTTGTAGATGGTTTTGTAGATCAAAGTTATATCTCCCCTTAAATCTTGGGATATTATTCATGTCTAGGTGCTTAATCTAACTATCTCTCACATGCCTAGCTGAAATAAAGGCTCATCATCATCATTATGTCATTTTCACTAATGATGTTCTCTATTACCCCTTCGTTCATTATGGGCTTGATAATAATTATTATTGTCATGCTACTTACCTCCATCACGATTGTTCCTTTTGCAGCATTTTCAGAACCAGAAGAGGAGGAAGAAGAAGAAGTAGATGAAGAGTGCAAAGATGAAGGAGTACTACCACCATCATGGTATCTACCAACTCTCCTTTGATGGTCACGACCACATTCATCAAGTTTATTACCATCTTAATGCTTGTACAAGTTATTTCCTTGACTACCATGTTTACCTGAACTTGCATTTTTTATAGTGGACCATAGATTCAAGACCACACCCTCATGACCAATAATGAGAGGTGGAGAATTTTCATGTTGATATTTCCCAAAGGGAGGGTCCTCATTATCATCTTGGTTAAGTAGGAACAAGGGATTGATGAACCATTTCCTCTTCACAAACTTATGGTGTTTCTCCTAGTGTCGATCTCTTTGATGTGTTTCAGTGATATGGTAGTCCCATTAGTCATAATCATGCACAATGAACTCCTCTTTAAGATCTTGGATGCCTAACTTCTTAAGAGTTTGAAGTAGCATCATGGGCACAAATTAATCAGAAGGCCTAAAAATGTTTTCTTCGATATCGTGCCATTGTAGTTGTTTCACCTTCATCCTGCAGCAGGATAAACAACTACAATGGCATGACATGGAAGAAAACATTGTCAGGCCTTCTGATTAATTTGTGCCCATGATGCATCACATACTCATCTGGATGAGTATGTACCACCTTGCATTCTTGTGGGACTAGTAATTTAGCATCATCGCACTTGTGAGAAGAAGACATTTTGCAAAATAATTAAAATATCAATGTGCTTCTGTAATTGTATTATGTGTGAGAATGATGTTGACCTTAGGGTACGTCCAATGATGTTTACTAATCCTATATAGCACATGTTTCAAACAAAACGAATCCCTGGAAATGGTGCTAATGATGAGCATTGAGAGTACTCTTACACTCAACCATACAAAATCACAAAGCATTCACATGCAATCTAGGCAAATTTTGCAACCTTTATAGTTTTCCAATGTACTAGTCCTATAGGAAGTAAACTGGATATTGAGAATGTTTATTGTCTTCCCAACTACACTTGTGAAGCTCAAGGGTATGGTTTAAGTGTAATTAAGGCACATGATTTTTATCATTTTATAATTTATGGTTTTGGTGCTTAAAATAAACAAGATAAAGAATAAAGTAATTTAATGTCTACTTTAATCTAATGGGCTAACTATTGTTTAACTAGTTCTAACATAAGTATTCGATCCCACTTGTTGTACTCATCCTGAACACATATAATGTTGCTAGGTTACCAAGTGTTAAGTGCTACTAGGATTACCAAATGTCATATGCATGCTTGGAGTAGTCGTACTTATGTGTTTACTTAATTGCTATTTATCTTATCTCACTTAATTACTTAATTAGCTTAATTATTGAGGAACATTGAATAAATAACTAAAAACATTAAATGCATAAATGAAACATTTAAGCTATCCAGAATGCTATAAGGCTTATCAAGAAGCTTTTCTTTATTTCCACACATACTGTCATGCTCGGGTACAATAATGCTTGAATAAAGATCCATACACTTAATGACTCCTACTGCGGGCACTTGTGAAAATATTCTAACTTTCAAATGTAAAAACTATAATAGCTTCACTACTACTATGACAAGATGATGCCTAAACATGATGGACTAGCACGTATTTATAGGCAAGAGTAGGCCCTATGTTGATAGGGCCACATCAATGCATCAAATGATGCATTGACGAGGCCATGTCAATGCATCAAATGATGCATCGATGGGGCCTAGTTGACATGGCCTAGTCAATGGGGCCTAGTCGATGATGCCTTTTCGATGCAACCAATCTACAACTCATCATTTGGGAACAACACCTCATAACCCATGTAACATACACTATAGAAAAATGGCAATCTTCATCAAGGTAACATGCAAGAAACAACTACAGATGCATAGTCAAAGAATGTGATTGATGGAGTAGCACACCCACGTTGCAGTGCCAATGTCTAAGCTGTAGCTCCATTACTACTATAAATCCTCATTGTGCATTCTTGTTATTACTGTAAAAACAAAACCAAAAACCAAAAAACATAACATTAGTATAGATAAAGAAATTGGATTCTTTAACTACCATCACTTGGCTACCCAGCAACAAAACCTATACCTCTAGTTTAAGTCTTTCACAACAATGAGAGCATGAACAATTTATAATACTCCAACCACAACTGCAACAAATCAGCCTTGGAATGTGGCAAAGAATATCCCTAGAAGAAACAAACCATGCAAACATGGTTGCTAAGTTTCCCTTGCATGCATTCCTCAGTTGCAATACCATTGCTTTGATTATTTCTGAATTTTTTTATATATTTATTTTATTCCTTCCATGTGTTCTTGTGTGATCTGTGATTTACTAATTCTCTAAAGTTGATGTGGTGATGTCCACCAATAATGATGTAATTTCCATCCAAGTCTTTAGTACACTATTTCTAAAGACTTTTTAAAATAGCAACAATCTATTTTTCATTGGAAATCTTAGTTTATGATTTCAGATAACCTTTATAAACAAAGTTAACATTATATTCTTTTATTTTATTTTATCAACTTGAAACAAATATGTTATGGATATGAGTAATGAAGAACACAAAATCATCTTTCTATAAATGTATTATTCTTGATTTCATGTGATTAAACTAGTTTATGAATGGCTCCATGTCTGGCATGGGAGTGTTGATATCAACACTTAGTCTCCAAATTAGAAATTGCATGCAAGTGCAAGGATAACTAAACTATAGAATTTTTTTAAAAAAGAAAGGAAGCAAAAGATAGAGGATGGAAAATATCATCAAACACCAACAAATTGAAAATTGAAAGTAAACTATACATGTCTAAACATGATTAAAATAACCATATAATCAAGAGAGTACTAAACATGGGCCACCCTTGCCACACGATATTGTTTAATCACGAACTAAATATATAATCTTTATAAATCATTATATATATATATATATATAAAATTAAGATTTCATTCCTAATGATCCCAAAGATAAAAGTTATTAGTATAGAGGACAACATTGAGCACAAGACTTATACTAAACTTAATGAAGAGGACATGCTTATCGTAGATCATAGCTAGCCACAACTTTTAGATTTCCCTTAGTTTCTTTCTTTCTTTCTTTCTTCTTTTTGGAAATGGGGGAAGTAGATGTAAAATGGGAATGAAAGGTAGTGTGAGGATTAATGTCAGACCGCATCACACTTAAGAACTTATTACACTACCAATGAACATGGTCCTCATTCTTTTTCTTTTTTTTTATTGAGAAAAATTTTCTCGTGGTGCACTTCATTCTTAACATAGGTCAAACATAAGTCTAGCTGATTAACTGCATTACCAAAGAACATGGTTCTTTTGTAACTTTTCCCATGGTGTAGTTCAACCTTCATGCATGTGTCCTTTAATTATAATCTAGATGACATCATAGTAGGTCTCTTGGATGGCTAAGGGTTCTCAAGTGGAGAAGAACACACTTCACCTTGTTGCTCATAGGATAGCCATGGATCATCACACTTGAAGGCTGGAGCTTATGATAGGAAAAATGGAATTTTCCAAAGTCACCTAGTAATTTTGGCTAACCATTCTCGAACTTCACATATCCTACATTCACATGATCATGATGATAACATGATAAGTTAGCATAAATCTCGTCCTTCATAATCTAACATAACTAATAAAACTAAAACCTTGAAATAGATTGTGAAGAATCATAGCATTATTGAAATATATCATATAAAGAAGATTTTTTATAATAGTAATATGATATATCATATAAATCTTTATACTTATATTATTTTCAAATGGTGTTATGATGAATCAATGCCTAATAACTCAAATGATCATAATGATTACTAAAATCATATGAAAAGCACAAATCAAACCAAAACCAATATTCTAAGAAAGAGATGATGGAAATGCAAAGAAAATATGCAAATGTAACTATATGCTAATGAAATACATGATGAAAGGGAAGAAAGCATGAAACTAGAATTCTACTATGTGTCCGCGTGGGGCACCTAAGTAGAAATGCTTTAAATGAAATGCATTAAAATTTCTATTTAATTTGTATCCTTGCAAATCAACAATTTTATAAACATTGGGGTCAATGATATTTGTGACTTGATATGGGCCTATCCACATAGTAGGAAAATTATTTTGAAGATTTATTTAACTAGACACTCTATCTCTTTTTAGGGCTAGATCTCCTATTTTAAAGACTTTACCTACATATTTCTTGTCTAATCATTTTTAACAATTTGTCGATGATTAAGATTACAATTATCAATACATAATCATAATTCACTTGTTCATTTTCTATCAGGCACTAAATTTGATGTCTAACTTGAATGTTTCATAGGATAAATAATTTTAGATTCTAAAAGTTTATCAATTTCTTCTTTCATCAAAGTTTCAATCTTAGGATTGACGAGTCTAAGTTTTTGTCTAAATGATTTGGTTTTGGTATGTAAGTAATCAAATAAAGCTTCTCTAGTTGCCATTTTAGGAGAGATTTTATTTGAAAAATATGACATCCTTTGATATAACTTCTTCATTAATTTCAGAAACTTTAAAACATTGATCACTAAATTCACCATTGGAAAATAAAAATTCGTGAATATGATTATCATCATCAAAACTTGGAAAGAAAAGATATTATCTAGAATAGAATAAGAGTTAACTTGTTCAATAATAATTTTAGAATCCTAAGCATTGTGTCTAAAAGGCACATCTAAAGTAGTGGCCAATTAAGGTAATACATTAAGAACATGATTTTCTTTTCTAAGGACATGTTCAATGTGTTTATCATCAAAATTTGGCTCACCTTATAATGTTTTAATGGTTAGAACCTCATTTATACCTTTGTCCTTTCCTAATGGTGGTGGATCACCCAAAAGAAATGGTTTTCCATCTTGTTGATAATAAGGCAAGGCATCTTCATAAATTTCTTCGCATTGTCCAAAAGCAAAAGGATTTATTTCTGAGATTTCACTCTCATGGTCATTTATAACATGTTTTCCAAACCCAACTTCAGTAAATTCAATATAAAGATTATTATTTTGATTTTCCAAAGATTGATTTTGTTAATCAAAAGTTGATACCACTTATTTATAGAAAGGCTCTCTTGGTATGACCATATATTTGGATTTTCCTTGAATAGGAATTAATAATTCTAAGAAGTATGACCTAAAGAAGCCCCCAAAATTGGTTCCAAAAGTCCTAGATAAAAGAACACCATAAGTGGGTGACATTTCAACTACTAAAATATTTGTATATAATGTAAAAGTAAGGTATTGTTTATGTTTTACTTTTACTCCCTTTAATGATCCTACCATAGGTACATTAGATCCATCAAGTTGTATCATGCTTTTTACTTGTGGTAGCATGTATGCCCCTAATGTTTTACACACTTCTAATGGCATGACATTAATAGTTACGCTAGAATCCATTAAGCAATTATGAACATTCTTTCCTAACATGATAAAAGTTGTTAGGAAGGAAGCTTGATCTTTCTTGTTTAACATGTGATTATTTGAATTTTGTATTACTAATGCAATAGGACTTTCTGAAAAATGAACTTTCCTTTCAGTTATTGGAGATTTTTCTTTATTGGTTTTAGGTGTATGGACTATCTTTTAAATCAGATCTTTCATTTCATTAAAATGTAGAAGATCATACATTGAAATGTTGGCTTTAACTTTTTTCAAATCCTTAACTAGATCATAAGTCTTATGTTTGTCTTTGGCTTCTTATTGAGGTGGAGTTCTTCTAGGTATAGAAGGGAAGTTTGCTCGTTGTGGGACATTTGCTTGAGATGGTCCAATTTGATTATTTGTGTTATTTAACTAGGAGCTCTTCTATTGGGAGGGGTATAAGGATTATTCCTAGTTTGTTGTTGTGTGGTGTTCATAATGTCACTAAGTCTATGATAGTGAGTGTTATGTGGGTTGGGGTCACTTGCCATGACTTGTTCGAATGAGGGAACTTCTTTATTTTCTATTTCATGAGGTATGTTAAGGATCATAATAGTCTTTTCTATTTTGTTAATTTTGGACATTGTCACCATATAGTGCTAAAAATTGAGGACAATTTTTCTCATAATTTTTCCTAGTGTTATGAAGACATCAATAATCATCATTGATTGATGTGCTTGCTTTTTCAAATTGTATAGAGACTTTATAATCATTTCACTTTAGTTCAACTACTTCATTGAAAATATTTTGAAGTGAAGTTAATATTTGTATCATTTGGTTTTCTATTTGACAAGTAGATGCATTAAGATTATACATTCCATTTGGATTTATGATGGATTGGATCAAAGATTTTGATTGATCATCACTTAAATTGGTATTTGGTAGTAAAAATGAAGAGTATGTTGGTCCTTGAAAATAATTACTTGTAGGTTGAGTCATTTGAAGGGGAGGAGGAGTTTGAAACATAGTGTTAGTCCTTGGAAAAGTTTGTGAAGGTAAAGGTTAAGGACTAGATTGCATAGGGTTAATAACACTTGTCATTCCAAATTCCATTTGAATTCTATTCATGAGGGTAATTTGTTCTAACTCACCAACTTTAGCCATTGCTCGTATTTCTATTATGTTGGGATCAAACTTAATGGCCTAGGTGAAGAATGAATCAATGGTAGAGAGGTAGAAATTAAAGATACCATTAGGTTGCAGACACATCTCATTTTAAACATAAGAAAGTTGATGAAGGAATATTAGATTGTAATCACAGATATTTTTCCCATGTAGTTTTCTTAGGCTTGTGAAATTTCTTGATGCTAAGGCAATGCTAGTGAACTTATCGAATTAGAGTAGAAACTTATTTTTAAAGTCTTGCCATGAATTGATAGAGGCATTAGGGAGCATCAAAAACCATTGAGTAGCTTTACTCCTAAAAGTTATCACAAAGACCCTACATGTTATGTTGTTTTGGATAATGTTATGAATGCCTAGTAATGTTTCAAAACATTATATATGTTGGCAGGCATCACTAGTTGGGGTTGTGGGATCAAAGAAAAAATTTATGTTTTGAAGTGATTTTGAAATATTGTGATAGTTTGTGAAGTTAAATAGGTTGCTTACTAAGGGAGCAGGGGGTTGATTAGTTGTCATCCTAGTTTGAATTCTTCTAGGGACAGAACTTAAAAATCATGAAGCTCATTGTTTTCTTAAAGTAAAGTGATGGGTAGCTAATTGATTAGGGGCAAGAGTAAAAGCTCTTTGTTGAGATGATCTATGGGAGATCTCACTTATAAAATGAAAGACATTGAAATAAAAATGCTAGAAAATTGTAAAATTAAATGTGACAGAAAAATATTTAAATACTATATGTCTTTTTAATTTTTATTTTTAAAAGGAAAACTAAAATTGCAATATATAAAAAATTTAAAAGAAAAATAGTGGAATGCAATTTCAAAAAAGTAAATTTGAATAAAATGATTTAATGAATGAGGAAACCACCTTACCAAAGTTAGAACTAAGGTAAGAAATTCCAAAATAAAGTAATCAATAGAACTGGGAAAAGAAGGTCTGGGGATTTGAAAATAAAATTGAAATAGAGAGATAAAATTAAAAATTAGGTGACCGTTAATTGGAATCAGTATCAGAAACAAGCTCCTAAAGGTTCAGGTAACTAAAACTAGAAAAGAAAATATTTCAAGGACTAAAAAATAGAAATTTTTAGGTAGCAAAAACTGAATTTCAAAAATAGTAATTGGAAAATAAATGACTATCACCAAGACAGAAAACTAAAATAGGAAATTTAAAGTTCAAAAGAACTGAAATAGGAAATACAAAGATTTAGAAACTGTACAGTGGATGATTGAGAATAGAAATAGGAAACTTTTTAAGAAATGAAAATAGAAAAACAAAAATAGAACAAGAACAAAAAGAGAACAAAAACAAAAAATAGAGGTTAAAAAATAGCCCTCCTTCTAGTGCCAAAAAGGGTGTTGATGCATAAATTTTGCACACATTAACACCTGAAAAACTCATTTAGGGAGACTATTGCCTAAGGCACCTTCTGTATGGGTATAGAAACTTGAGAATAGTCTTAGGTAGTTGGGCAACATGGTGTTTCATGATGTATAAAGATGCTATCAAGTTAAACGATTTTAATAAGGAAATATACAGGTAGTTCAAGATAATTTTAACAGAAAGACAACAATTTACTTTTTAAATTTTCAACAATAAAACTTGTGTATCAATAAAACATGAAATTAAACCAGGAAATAGCTGATAACTTAGATAAGATTAATTTGAGTTTTGAAGTAAAATGAGTTATGTATTTAATCCACAACATAGAGATCATAGTCCAGTTGCAGAAATATAAAATGACAAAATGAAATGATGACTTAGCTCAAAAATAAGCATAGATGGAATGAATCTTGGTGCAACCTTGCCTACCAATGCTTACAAGAAGCACACCTCTTCTAACGAGCTTGCAACCTCTAACTGTTGAATCTACCCACTGCTCTACTTTGAACTACCTCTAAGAGAGCCATCAAATAGGCAATAAAAGTAAGAGAGAAGCTTGGGATTTTCCACCATGACTCCACTTGGAGAAAACCCCCACCACCATAGCTAACTTTCTGCTTCATCATCCCATGTTTCCTTTGTTGCATCTAGTAAGGAAAGTTATAAGGATCTTTCTAGCACATGAGGAGCCACCACTTGTGTGTAATGGACATGGCAATTACTACCCACCTATAATGTCCATTGTAACGTTTATTCCTAGCATGCATGCATAACATCCACTGTAACTTCCATTGATCACATGTAGAAATGGCAGTGGACACGATGCCCAAGTGTAGCAAATAGCAACTACTACAATGGAATCACACATAACAGCTGCATGAGCCTATCATGTGTAGAAAATGACTACAATAAGGAAACATGACTCCAATGTGAAACAACCTTCCATCAATGCAGGAAATAACTAGGAACCATGCCTTATAAACCATGTAATGTCCACTACATAATAATAGCAATCTCCATCAGGGTAACATATAGGAAATAGCTACAGTTGCATGGTCAAAGAATGTGGTTGATGGAGCGACACACCCATGTTGTAGTGCCAACATCCAAGTTTCAACTCCATTACTGCCATAGATCCTCAACGTGCATTCTTGTTATTGTTATAAAACAAAAACCAGAAACTAGAAAACATAACACCAATATAGATTAAGAAATTGGATTCTTTAACTACCACCATGTGGTTGCCCAACAACAAAACTTTCACCTCTAGCTCGCGTCTTTCCCAGCAACAAGAGCATGAACAATTCAACACAATTCCATCCACAACTGCAACTACTCAACCCTGGAATGTGGTAGAGAATATCCCCAGAAGAAACAAACTATGAAAAAACAATTGCTAAGTTGCCCTTGCGTGCATTCCACAATTGCAATACCATTTCTTTCATTGTTTTCGAATTTTTTTATATATCTATTTTATTCCTTCCATGTGTTCTTGTGTCATCTATTTACCGATTCTGTAAAGTTCATGTGGTGATGTCCACCAATAATGATGTAATTTCCATCCGAGTCTTTAGTATATTGTTTCTAAAGACTTTTCAAAATAGCAACAATCTATTTTTCATTGGAAATCTTAGTTTATAATTTCAGATAACCTTTACAAAGAAAGTTGATATTACATTCTTTTATTTTATTTTATCAGCTTAAAAAAATATGTTATGGATATGAGTAATGAAGAACACAAACTCACTTTCTATTAATGCATTATGCTTGATTAAATGTGATTAAACTACTTTATGAATGGCCCCATGCCTAGCATGGGAGTGTTGATATCAACAGTATCTTGAAAGTACTACAGACTTGCCCTCTTGGAGTTGTAAAGTAATAACATCACAAATATGGATTTGAATCAATTCAAAAAATTTCTGAGTTATAGTTTTCATTTTTTTTGTTAGTTATGTTCATAGGTGATCATAGTTACTAATTGTCTAAATTATTTTGTTGTTTACAGGTCTTTGGTGATGCTCGCGATGTCGACAACCTTGGTACTAGCAATGATGCCCCTCCTCCTCCCATGGTCTAATTTTGTCCACTAATGAACTCTTCATATTTTGTTGTTCATTATTTTGTTTATCATAACCATGGGGACTATATTGGTTATTATTTTTTGTTATCTTGTTGTACTGTAATGGTATTAAGACTTTTGTTATTATTTCATTGTGTGATCATGGCTATTAGTATGGACATTCTTGATTATAGGTAAAAATTTTTGTTTTAAAGTTTTATATATATCTTTTGTTTTGCTTTATACTTTTCTTACCCAAAAGGCTACAAGTTAAAATAATAGGGTTCCAAAGTAAAGTTGCAATAACATGAAAAATGTGAAAGTGTAACTTTTAAAGTAGAAGCCCAAACATGAAACCAAGAAGCAAACTAGTCCATTGTATACTAAAGAGATGAAATTGAGATCATGAATTTACTATTTTTAGGCCTTGGCAGGCCATTATCTTGCCACTTTTAGGCCTTAGCAAGCCATGAACACACCTGTCTAGCAAATATGGGATACTCTCAAAAGAGCATATAAGGATAAAACCAATAATACAACATGATATACTATCGTGAAAGTAAACCAATAGCCATTAACCAAAGAAGGAATAAATTATCCATGATATATTTGTTGCTTGATCCTTGATAAATCAAGGGGTTTTCCTTGTGTGATACTAGTTTCATCATTTTCCTTGTTCAAAATGGCAATCGATAGGTACTCTTGCTAATCATTTAGCATGTTAGAGTTGGTGTTGTTAGCATTGTAGTTGTTCTTATTGTTGGTTTTACTCTTGATATTTACCCCAGCTTGAGTTTTGGGTGTCTCCTCTTGAAGCTTCGCCTTCAAACCTCAGTTAATGTTGGCATAGTTAACCGATGGTACTGATGCATTGTCCCTATGAATCACAATTTTTCCTCCCTCATATGGTAAATGGATCTTTTGGTGTATAGGAGATGATATTACTTGAAGTTTCACTAACCTTGGCCTCCCTAGGATCAAGTTGAAACTGGGTGTCTCTTTGACTACTAGAAAGTTAGCATATGTATGGAATTGCTCACCAAATATAAAATCCAAGTATATGGAACCTCACATCATTACTCATGATCCATTAAATGACTTAAGTGTTGAAGTAGTGGTTTCTTGGATGTTCTCAGTTAAGCCTAGCTTGCTAATGATGGAAAATGGTACCACATTAGTTGCTACCCCATCATCCACATGAACATGATGAACCTTGTACCTGCCAACGCGTATAGTGATGAGGAGAGAGATGAATAACACTTCTCCATTTTAATAGTCAATATTCACTTCATTGTCATGAAATTTGAGCATGGGTTGATGCCCTTTTTCCCTAAGTGAAGCTTTCTTAATGATAGAGTGGATTGATTCTTTGTTGGTGAGCATGTATTTGCTCACAAGAATAGAAGTCAACACTTGAGTTAGTGTGTCCCTATAAGCAAGAGATTTCATGACTAAGTCTTACAAGTTTGGTAATGTATTCTTTTATTTCAATGATCATTTGACTTGCTCCATTTTTTCGAGGAAACTATTTCTCTTAGCATTTGATGTTTTAGCCTTAGTGGTTCTAATCTCCTCCATCCTTCCTATAGCTTGTGGCTTAGGTTTCTATGTATGTGCCTTGGACTCCCTATTCATGGGTGTGATTAGTCTTGGTATGGACCTTGGTTGGTTAACTTGTTTCGAAGCCCTTCATTGTTGGTTACCTTCAGTGGACTTTATTGTCAATCTGATGATAGGCTATTTTCTTCGTCATTATGATGATGGTTTCTTGCTAATCGTTGAGTTTTTAGCCACTATAAGTGGGCTTTGATCATGGGTTGTCACATGTTTTCTCATTAAAGATGGAGGAACCCAAATGAAAAATGGTTCCCTAGGCTTTAGAGGATTGGTAACTTGTTGATTGCATTGTTATGTTGAAGCCACTAAAGATGGGACACATATGATGAAAGGCTTCTTAAGAGTTGGAGGAGGTGGTACCCATATGATGAAGTGCTTTCTAGGCTTTATGTTTTGGAGCTTTGGTGATACTTTTATGAAAAACTGTCACATCATATCCCCAGATGTCATGGCAAACGTCAAATATATGATATATTAGACATTATGCATACAAAGAAAATATATAAAATGCGAAATATATGTGATATTCAACATTATGTATAAAGGAGATAATAGGAAATATGCAAAAAGAGAAAGAAAAGAACACTTTATTGATATGGAATAGCGTATCCAAATTGTTCTCTAAGAGTGTTCCTTGGGGTTTTCTTCCTTTGGCATCTATTCCTTAGAGGCAATCCAGCATTGCCCCCACAATTAGGCCTATAACTTGATGAGAGAAGATGGCTAGTCCACTTCTTGTCCCACTTCATCTGACTACCGTGACTTTCCTATACTAGCTCCACCACTCCATGCTAGCACGACCTTTAACCTTGGGTATAAATGCCTTAGGTCAAACCCCTAAAGCTTTCCTTAATAGACACATTTGTTATTACAAAATGCCCTTCTAGGTCTTAATCACAACTACCCTTTCGATTCTTGTTAAGATGATAATCACACTTGTTATGAAGAGACACTATCTTCATTAGGTAGTAGCATCATTTGGGAATGGAGATGTGACAATCTACCCCCCTTAGGTTTCGTTCATTCTCAAATGAGTCCACATTCTCTATTTTTTTCTAGCTCCAATGCTTTCTTTTATGATCTGTGCTCCAATAATTTGATTTCTCCTTTGAACTTGAAGTTGTTTCTTGCTTATTCTACAAATAAGATATATGTGATAAGAATATATGGAAAATTAAATATTACTTTATTTTTATTTATGTCATTTTCTAAGATAATGATAAAGATGAATTAAAGATTTATCAACCACCAATCATCAATCCTAACCAAGGTTACACAGTGCAACCTAGATCTGGTTACCCAAGTGAAGGTAGGGCAAATTCCTTATTTCCAATTTTTATTAGCTTAGATATTCTATTAATCTAATTGAAATATAGATTAAATAATGAATAAAATAATAATATTTATCAAAAAAAAGTAAGGGTGAGATACTTCATGACCTTAATCAACCTTATAAATTGATTGGAATAATTGTAATTTTGTCATAAGTGGTATGTGATTAGATGGTCTTCTTCGAGATGGCAAGGCTTGATCTTGATTTTTATCAACTTCTTCGTAGAAATTAACTCTAGTAACTTGGTAACTTTGAAGAATCAGACATTGTACTAAATATAATCCAAAGTCTTAATGAATAATGTTGTTGATCCATCTTCATTAATCATAACAGAGTAATTGATAAATTGTGGTTCTTGATAAGTGCTATCCATCGACATCATATTTTCCTAAATTCTAAAATATGATTTATCTACTAAAGATTTAGCGTAAGTAGAATATGCATTAGCTAATGGAATCAGATGTTGAATTGATGGAAACATCTTCTTCAAATTAGGTTCATCTTCCAAAGATTCCTTTACAGATCCATATTTTAATAATTGATAAACACTACTTCCAACTTTTGCATTAAAGTCTCCATAAAGAATAAATGAAACTGGATTAATAGAACTTAGGAATAACTTATTCTTCAAACTTTCTTCTATTTGCTTAATCAAGTATGCTCCTTGACATAGTCTAACATCTGAACATGTTGGTTTGGAAATTAAATGTATGTTAACTACACATACACATGTTCCTAATAGATGAACTTTTAGAATCACTACCAAGGCTATGTGATTTTTCCAAAATACTAACTATTCTTTCTTTTCCATCACTTGAAATTTTGGAATTTCAAAAATCATATTTTCTAAACTCCATTAAAATCTTTGTACCAATTCAAACTTGGTTTCTTTATAAAAGATTGTGTAGCCATCCATATTGTGATTTCTATAATAGGATAATCTGTACAGCTCAATAGAAGAACTTCCACAAGAACCGTTTTGCTTATAAATACCTCTGTAACCCATATTTTCCAAGTCTAAGATTGTGCAAACATCCATATTGTGATTTTTGTAATAGACTAATCTGTACAGGTCAAAAGAAGAACTTCCATAAGAACCTTTTTGCTTATAAATACCTATGTATCCCATCTTTCCCAAGTCTAGTTGAAATTAGTATAGAAATTCCCATGGCAAGACTTCTTGTAAGCACAAGAAATCAACATCCAAATCTTCTAACTTTGTTAAAATGTGTGGGTATCAATATTCATGCCAATCCAAAGCCCATGATGGACATAGTGAATGTTGTTTCTCACTCACTAAGGGTCTTGCAAGCACGTTGTATGTTGTAACTTTCATTCCTACTCTTGGGTTCCTGTCTGGATCATTTCTCTTCATGAGTATCATACTCCTTGTTGAAACGAGATTTTAAGTCTCCATGTTGTTTTGCCATATGTTTTGATTGCAAGATGGATTAATATATTTTTTCTTGATGGTTGAAGATTGTTCTATTTCTTCAACTAATTCTCCAACTAATCATTAACTAATACATCAACTAATAATCAACTACATCAACTGAATAACTACATTATCTATTTTTATAGTTACATTATCTAATTTTAATAATATTTAACAACATCATATAATTTTAGTAATATGTAACTATATTATCTAATTCTTGACAACCTTTCTAACCCCCTTAAGAACACTAACTATGGAAATGTAATTAATGGCATGTCATAATGATCTTGAGACTATTTGTAAGGGTTATGCACTAAATCTTAAAGTCCAAAAGGTTGAATTTGTGATACCATTGAATTATTAGGTGCCTAAATAATAAATCTAATCTCACCATTGAGTTCAAAAGGGTGAAAAATGTTGAAAATGACTATTCATATGTTAAAATGGACAACATATGCTTGAGTTGTGTAAAATTTAAACTTTTGAGGATGTTGAGGCACTATGTTGGACAAGGAGTAAAAACTAATTTTTGAAATTCCTTGGGATGGATCTAACTTTACCATTGGGTCCAAAAGGTTGAAAACTATAGAAAAAGATTTTTTTTTTATCGAAAAAGGCTTTTGAAATCAAAAGTGATGGCTTTTAGAGCATAAGACCTCTGGCATGAAAAATGAGACTTCCTGAGAGGTCACCCATCCCAGTTCTACTCCAAGGCAAGTACACTGAATTATAGAATTCTTGTCTCTATTGCTACCAACATGCCAAATTCTATTTTTGAAATTTATTCTCAAGCAATTTCAATTTAAATTAATGGCTTGATAAAGGTAATTTTCAATTTTTCGTTAGCTGATAGGAATTTTGAAATTCTCCTCAATTGACAAGAATTTTAAATTTTTTGTCTACTAATGGACAATTTTCTTATTATGTAGTAGCAGGGATGATGGAAGTAATGGCCATGGTGATGTGCTAGTGGCAAAGTTGGAGGAGGTTGCAGGTGACATCAATGGAGTCCAACGAGACTATGTTATACTATCATGTTTCCAGCATTTATGGCAACACTGCTCATTAGCTTGGGCTAGGCAACATGAATAGGTCATTTGTTTGTTTAGCTTTCCTAGGGCCTACGTGGCTCATTTCATGGTTCGTGCAACCATCCACTAGGCCTATGCAGCCCCTTCACTAGGCTAGTGTAGCCCATCACTATGCTTGCATGGCCCATGCAAGGCTTGCACGACTTCTACACGTAATTAAATAGGGCTAGCATGGCACACTTGAAAGAGGTGAAGATTGACAATGTTTGGAGAGGTGATGATCGACGGTAAGGAAGGTGATGTTCGATGGTATGACAGGCAATGTTTGGTAGCATGGGAGGCAAAGTGTTGTGGCATGAGATGTGATGTTTAGCGGCATGGGAGGTGATGTTTAGTAGCATGGGAGGTGATGATCCATGACACCGATAAGCAGCAATGATGCAGTCAATGATGGCTATGAAAAATGCAACAAAGATTTCTACAAATCTAGGCAACGGGCAAAATAGCCATGTGACAGGGCATAGGGTGGATCATGGACAACAATGACTCTTGAAGCAAGTCCTAGGGAGGATCAATGCAAAGCAAGGTAGGCAGTGTGGTGGGGTTGAGTGGTGGTGTGGAAGGCAAAGCAATAGAGCACTAGCCTAGGAAAGTGAATGATAGAGACCAAAATAGGGTCAACATAGCCTACAATTTTTTTTAATTATTTTATTTTATTTTTTAATAAAATAAAATAATTAAAAATTTTATTTTTTAATAAAATAAAATAATTAAAAATTTTATTTTATTAAAAATTTTAATTATTTTAAAATTTTTTTTCTTTTTTACTTTTTATTATTATTTTATTCCATATTCCCTTGGAAATTGACATGGTAATTTGGCCAATGACAAGGTGGAGGTTTAGTATGGGTAAATGGAAATTTCAAGTTAATTCCAAACCCTAAGATTTTGACATCTTTTTTGTTCAAATAATAAATTAATAATTTTAATAATTTAATATTATTTTTCTACACGTATAATGAGAAACTTTAAACATTAATATCTTTCAAACCATAAGTCCAATTGAGATGAAATTTGTACTGTTGGAATCATCTCGACAAGTACTATGCATTAGACATAGTCTTAGGGTTCGAAAATGAATTTGATTTTTCAGGAATTAAAAGAACCAAAATAGCCTATTTTGTTGAACTAACATTTCTAGGTTGACATATGGTAACTTGAGATCTTCTATATTACTTGAATAATGAATTTCAATAAAACAAGATCAATTCAAATCATGGTTACTAACTTTATTTGAAATAACTTTAATAATGACCCTAATCAATTAATAATTATAGTGTTAAGATAAGTAAGAGTTACTTGGACCAATGTATCATTGTCTTACCAACATCTCTTGTAATTGATAAATATTGATGAGGTGTGATCATATCTTCGTCAATTAATGATATCCATGAAAGAATTTTGTTGATGGTTGGGATCTAGATGTCTAATTCATTGTTCATGAAATCAATGGAAATGTATCTTCTGACTTAAATCACAAACATATGGTACATCTGGTGATAATCAACGGCTTTCCCTATGTTGTGGCTTCAAGGTTCATCATCAAATTCATGTTGTAGTCAGCCCATGATTTTGAATGGCCCTTGGGTCATGGTTTGCTCTTATACCAATTGTGACATCACATCCCTAGATGTCATGGCAAACGTCAAATATACGATATATTAGAAATTATGCATATAAATAAAATATACCAAATGCGAAATATATGTGATATTCAACATTATGTATAAAGGAAATAATAGGAAAAATGCAAAAATAGAAAAAAAGGAATGCTTTATTGATATGGAATAGTGTATCCAGATCATGCTCTCAGAGTGTTCCTTGGGATTTTCTTCCTTTGGCATCTATCCCTTAAAGGAAATCCAACACTGCCACCATGTTTAGGCCTATAACCTAGCTATAAGGGATGGCTAGTCCACTTTCTATCCTACTTCACCTATCTCTCGTGACTTGCCTGTATTGGCTTTACCACTCCATGCTAGCATGACCTCTATCCCTAGGTATAAATGCCTTTGGTCAAACCACCAAAGGTTACCTGAAGAGACACGTCCATTATTATAACATGCCCCTTCAGGTCTTAATCACAACTACCTTTTCAGGTCTTGCTAAGATGACAATGCACTTGTTATAAAGAGACACTATCGTCATTAAGCAGCAGCATCATTTGGGAATGGTTATGTGACACAAACGGTTCCCTAGAAGGATTGGACCGTTTGGTTTCTATGAATGAGGCTACAGTATAAGAGTTGTTGTTGGTGCTTGGAGAGTTGGGTTCATTCAATACTGACTCTCCATGATCTATCATATTTTGGAGGTCATCCTTTAATGCTAGAAAAAGTTTGTGTCATGATCAATCATTTGATGATAATGGTAATACCTATCTAGTCTAAAGTAACTTGGTAGCTTCAATCATCTTTAGTTGCTAATGTTGGGTCTCTAGCTATGTCACAAAGATTATCATGCCTCTTATGAGCCTTTTCAGATAGTTTCTTATGTTGTATATGGTTGTCTTTAAGCAACTGTTCTAATAGCTCATAGGGCTTCATAGGCAATCTTGTATACTTAAATCTATCCTTCCGTCCATAGTTTGGTCTTGGTTAATTTGGGGTATAGGACATGTATGGTTGTAATGAGTTGTGGAATTTGTTGCATGGCAATAATCCCCATATTTTCCCTTGTTTTGACTCTTTTGTTACTACAGTAATGGTTGTGTGTTCTTGCCTAGTTTTATTGCTATCCCTCCTTGTGTGTTGATTTCTATAGGCCACATAGGCTAGATTGTTGCTAGCCTCAACTACCTCCTAGAAGTTCTTTCTTTTCCAGAAGGCTTGGCTTAGTGATTAGGGCTCTAGGTAGTAAAGCTTTGACTTGATAAAATCATTTCCTGCTTTCTTGTAGATGGTCAAGAGCTAAGTTTCAGCAATAGGTTCTAGAATCTTGTTAGGTTGAGTTCCATCTTTGAATGAACCTTTTGACTAGTTCAAGTGGCCCCTGCTTCACCTTCATCAATTGATCTAATGTGGCATCCAACTTCAAGTTGTATTTGAAGAGATTGACAAATTGGATTATTAAGTCTTCAAGGGAAGAGATAGAGCCTCGAGGAAAGGTTTCATACCAATCTAGAGCTTTTTCCTTAAGGGACATGGGGAAAACCATCAATATCATATGTGGCCAAGCTTGTAAAAAGAGGCATTTAGATTGGAAGATAACCAAGTGTGCATTAAGATCCCCTTTACCATTGAATTAAGTGAAGTTTGGCATGGGCATGTCTATGAGTAATGATATTTGAGGCATCGTAGGGCTTATAGGATCATCTTGGTAAAAGTCTAAAACCTTAACCATCTAAGTTGTACTAGCTTTAAGATTTCATAGCTCTTTGGTAAGGTCTTGGATAATTTGGAATGCTTAATCTAAGCCTTGTGGCATCCCTATAGATTGTGGTGTTTGTGTTGATGATTGCAGAGAAAGTTGAGTAGCTTAAGGCTGTATAATTAAGATTGGCATAGAGGGAAGAGGTCGTATGACCACCATCATAGGTGGGTTAATTAAGGAGAAAGAGGTTTTAGTTAGAGCATGAAGGAAGTAAAGGGAGTATGAGAGGCATGTGTTTCTTAGGGCCCCAATGAGGATCCCACTATTATGACAAAGGGAGATGGTAAGGTAGACATCATCGGGGCTGGATAAATAGAGTGAGGTTATGTGGCAAAGGACACTGATGAAAACAAGGAGGTAGACTAAGACATGGGTTTTGCCTTGTGTATAGCAATTATGGGTGTAGACCCAAGAAAATTAAGATGGACAAGGGAAAAAGAAGATTGGGGAACTTGTCCCATAGATGAGGCAAAGGAGGTTAAATTAGGAGCAGTAATTCGAGAAGCTAACTATTGGAAAAGGCTCCCAATAAAGTTATCAAGCTCCAATTCTACCTCAAACTCATCATGATCTTCTTTGTGGTCCTTTGAGCTAATATCTTCACTAAACTCATCAACCTCTATGAGTTGTATGAGCATTTGTGCATAAAAGACAATAAGGGAGATTTGGTCATAAGAAGATGGGATGTATTCTTTCCCATCCCAATGTATAATTTTGAATTAACGCTTAGCATCAAATTTAAAGCATTGTATCAAAATATTGACTTGCATCTTGCCATAGAGAAAGTTATAAGACTCCTCATTAATCATTACAAAGTCTAGGTTCTTACCCCTTTGTAGTAGTGATTATCTTTGTTCTATGACCATGGGGTCTTTCAGGTCATAGACATGAATTGCATCTTGGCTAGAGGCCATGTATGCAAGGTCTAGTTGTAGTACAATTGATTTACAAAAATGCATGAACTAGTACCAACAAAACCAAGCTAGGCTTTATAAGACTAAGTTGGGCTTTGAAAAGTCCAACAATTGTTGTGAAAATTTAAATATGAAAAAGATGGTTATTTGTAATATGTTGAGTTTTGGAAAGATAGACTAGTATTTTTCCAAAAAGTATGTTGGTGATAAAAATCGTAAGTTTTTTATTTGCTTTTTTAAGAGGTGTTGATGTATTTTCCTTTTATAAAAACACCCCTTAAAAAGGAAAATAAAAAACTTACTATTTTTATCACCAACATACTTTTTGGAAAAATACTAGTGTATCTTTCCAAAACTCAACATATTACAAATAACCATCTTTTTCATATTTAAATTTTCACAACAATTGTTGGACTTTTCAAAGCCCAACTTAGTCTTATAAAGCCTAGCTTGGTTTTGTTGGTACTAGTTCATGCATTTTTG
>MNCI01012465.1:157196-182128 GCA_015680685.1 Gnetum montanum | reverse complement strand
CGATATCGCGTACGCGATATCGCGGCCTAGTGCAAGTTGCGTCTCATCAAAGAGTAATTAAAAGTAAGAGCGATTAATTACTAAGTAAACTATAGTCTAATCTAGCCTACCATAAGTAACTATTTCCCCTTTCCAGACACATCTTGAACTTCATGCGAACACCGTTGGGCTATCAAATGCTAATCATTTTTGACCTACCAAGTGTTCCATATATGCTCGAAGGGGATCATGCTTGTGTATCTTAATAAGTTGCTTGATTAATCAAAATTAATTACTACATAAATAACATTAATGTAAATTTCATGAAATATAAATGCATAAGAAAGAAAATCTCAAGTGCTCAAGGAATGGATCAAAGAGCTCATCTTTATTACCAACACAATGGTATGCTCAAGTACATCAATGCTTGAATAAAGATCTATTCACACTTAGACCTCTTGTTGTAGGCACTTGGAAAATATTCTAACTTTCAAATTGACAAATTGCAAGAGTTTCGCTACTTGACTGCTAAAAATTACTTCCAATTGTGTGCTTGGGCACTGTATTTATAGGCTTAGGAGCAACCTTGTGATATCGAATGAATGATATCGCATCTTGGGTCGCGATATCATGTACTTGATATCGAAGTGATGAAAAACACAATTTATCATACCCCCACAACTGAATGAAAACTTTTCCTCGAGTACAAAAGAAGAGGAACAAGTCCTTTACAAAATATCATAGGGGGT
Source organism: Gnetum montanum (assembly GCA_015680685.1). Taxonomy (NCBI): domain Eukaryota; kingdom Viridiplantae; phylum Streptophyta; class Gnetopsida; order Gnetales; family Gnetaceae; genus Gnetum; species Gnetum montanum. Next base: position 181,400 of record MNCI01012465.1, on the reverse strand, counting down.
GTGGACTTATTTGACTGACATGTAGAGTGACACAAAGAAAATCGACAAATACAAGAGTGCTTGAGCATACAATATTACAATGGTATACAACATTGGGTGTTCATGACAATAGGAAAGAACACCAACAGATCCAAAGAATATCTAACCCCTCTTGGTATCAAAAGAATGAGGGAGAGATAGAAGAGATTCAGCAGTCATGAAAAATCTTCCTTGAGTGATATGGTTGCATCCTCCATGGTGATGATAGTCCTGCTTCCAGTCCATGCTTTCCACTACAATCACAACAAAACTAAGGATTAGTATTTATAGTGCAATAGATAATGGCTGAGTACCTTGTCTCATCAATGATTTTATCTAGCCAGGACTGACAAATGGGTTAAATAAGAGAAGCAATCCATACAATTCAGAAAAAGCTTAACATAAGGAGTACTAGAAAGAGGGCATTCACAACAACAAAAAAGAATTCATTACAAATAGTTGTGAAGGTGTGTACAATTGGATCACATGGATGCGATAAATAAAAAGAATTTGATTGTAACAATGTCTAAGGATAAAGAACTTAACTTAACCAAACCAAAAGATATGCAAGTGGGTCCTCCCCAAAGTAGGCACAAGCCTTTTATGCCCTTGCATAACTTCAAACCAAGGAGTCCGTGGACACCATGGATGATTAATGGTTTCATGAAGTTAAGTACAAAAACCTAAAGGTAACTGACTAAGAAACTTGACACATCAAACCAAAACATTGAATCAAAACTTAAAATCGATAGTGAGGTGAGGTATGAAAATCATAGATGGATTATAGACAGAGTGGAATGGAGTTCCTAATTATGGTCACATACAGTCCCTTGTGGAGTTTGTGATTAATTGATTTGGTAGGATCCTTCTTTAATTTAGATCAAAACCAACCACTTTCAGTGACTTCGCATCAACATTCTAAGGTAAATCCATCCTCTGAGACACAAAAATGCTTCCACAAAACAACCACCATTCCAAATTGGAGTGAAGGTAGGAAGTAAGAAAGGGTCTTAGGTAGAGGAGACAAGACAAGTCTCATAACCAGTGCTTGTAGCCCTTTTATTTAGACTAAGGGGTGTGCTTTGAATTCCCATATTTTTTTTAATGGAAACCACACCATGCAAAGACCCATGCATTCTTTTGCATTTATTTTGTCCAAGGGGTGTGCTTTGAATCCTCATCTTTCTCCTTTATTATTATTTATTTATTTATTTATTTTATGATGAAGACCACACCATGCAAGGACTTATTGAACTTCCTATTGTAAAATGATGCAGAATGATGAGGAGCTTACAAGAACACCCCTGCACATAGGAAAATAGAAAAGCATAAAAAATACTGCATCCCTTTGAAGCCATACCCTATCCAAACCTTTGATTCCTTCCTAATTTCGAAAACTACATAAGTCACTAATTTATTAAAGTTATATTAATGAAGAAGAGATTGCATGCTTCCAATACAAGGAAAACCATAGAGTATATGGATGGGTGAATGATGTGGACTCACTACTTGTTACATGAAAAAAAACCACATCCTAGTTGTAAGTAAAGACATTCAAAGTCAGAAACTAGACATCAACAATCAAAATACAAACAAAGCATACCACCATCAAGTAGTGCACTACCATTTTACCTACCACCTTATTAGCAGAAAAAGTAGAGACGCATCAATCACAAGCAACATAACCATAAAAGAGTAAAAATATAAACAATAAATATTGAATATATTAACATTGGTGTAAAACAAAAACTAAGAAAAGACCAATAACCTTAAAAAATACAAATATGTAAAATAAAGATGTAAAACAAAAAAGATGAAAACAAAAAGTTGTAAAACCAAAAAGGCCAAAAACTAAGGAGTCGCCAAAGGTGTTAATATGGGTGCCCATCTCCCCCACAATTAAGTTGGAAGGGAGAGATCCAAAAGATTGAGCGTGGTTGTCCATCTGATGAGGTTTTTGTTGCATTGGTTAGCTTGGGCTCATGGAAAGGTTTTATTTATTGAATGTTAACTAATTGTTTTTTGCCTGGACTATCAAGTTTGTAGATTATCATGGCCCCAAATGGAAAAGTCTCATCAATAATGTAAGGTCCTTCCCACAATGTTTGGAATTTGATTGATTGGGATACATGTGTAGGATTCCAATAAAGAAACTTGTCTCCTGGTTGAAACTCGACTTTTCTGATTTTGAGATCATGGTGTTTCTTGTTGAATGTCTTATGTGTCTTGTTAGATTATAGGGCCATTAATCAATTTTCGTCTAGAAATTTGAGACTCATTAATCATTCTTTCTATGCTAGACTTAGATCTAGGTCAAGGTCATAGGTTGTAGAGACTATACGGAGCTCAAATTGGATGGGCAACATTGGTAGTTTTCCATAGAAGAGCTCATAGGTAGAATAACCTATGGGAAGCTTCCATTTGGAGTGATAGGCCCAAAGGGCATCATTTAATTTAGTTCTCCAATCCCTTTGGTATTTGCTAATGGTACACATTAATATTTTTGTAATCTCCCAATTAGTGACCTCAGCTTGACCATTGGCTTGGGGGTGATATGGTGTTGTGAATTTATGTTCAACCCCCAAGCGTTGCATCAGCTTCTAGAAAGTGGCACTTGGAAACTGAGTTTCATTATTAGAAATTAATGCACGAGGTATACCAAACCTATTTATGATGTTTTATTGTACCAATTAAGCAGCAGTGGTGGATGTACAGTTGACGATGACTACTGCTTCTGCCCACTTGGTACAATAGTCAACTGTGACTATTATATATTTCTTTCCATTTGATAAAGATGCGATGGGACCCATAAAGTCAATGCCCCAAATGTCAAATGGTTCAAGAGGTTGTATCCATTTTTGTGGTCCCTCTATTCAAGTTGTCATTCCACCATCCCTTTGGCAATGATCACAAGCATAGATGAATTGGTGTGCATCCCTAAAGATTGTTGGCCAATAATACCCTGCAATGAGGATTTTTACGATTGTGTGTTTCCCAGCATAATGGGCCCCCCACAAGGACCTTCATGAGCATCCTGAAGAACATGTAGTTGATCCATATTAGGGACACACCAACGTACCATGCCATCAGGACAAACCTTGTAAAGGTTTTCATTAATCTCCATGAAATATTTGACCTAGTGAAGAAACTGTTGTTTCTTTCTAGTGTCTAGCCCTTATGGTAGTTCTTGCTTGAGTAGATCAGTGAGGATGGTGTTGTACTATTTGAGTTCATCAGGCATTTGTGCATTGATAGCACCTGTAAGGAGAGATTCATTAGGAAATTGATTAGATAAAGGGCTTTCTTTCTCCTTGTCATCCCATCTTAGTCACAATAAGTGATCTGTGATCACATTCTCCACACCTTTACAATCTACCATTGTGAGATTGAATTCCTAAAAAATCATGAGCTACCATTGACATGGGGGCTCACCATCAGTTTGTTCATTAGAAATCTGATGGCACTATAATCTGTGTGCACAAACACTTTGTAGCCAAGCACATAGTGCCCAAACTTCTCTAAAGTAAATACCTCTACCATCAACTCTTTTTCTATTGTGGTGAAGTTTAGTTGTGCACCTGCGATACTCCAGCTTGCATANTTGAAATGTTGATTCACATGCAGGGGTCTAGATGAATGATGCATCCCTCTTCATCAATTCTACCAAAAACTTGGTGATTTTGGAGAAATTCTTGATGAATCATCGGTAGTAGCCAATATGACCAAGGAATGACTGAACTTCTTTAACTATTTCAAGTTGGTAGGTTATTCCTTGGATTACCATTATTTTTTCAGGGTCCACCTCAATTTCTTCTTTTGAGATGTGATGCCCCAAAACTGTGCCTTCCTAGACCATAAGATGACTCTTTTTCCAATTAAGTCAAAGGTTTGTTTCGACATATCTTCTCAACACTTGCTCAAGATGGTCCAAAGCTTGCTCGAACGTAGCTTTGTAGGTAGAAAAATCATCCATAAAAATGTCTACCCCACTACCAATTTACTGTAAAAAAATGTTGAGAACTAATTATTGAAACCAAATGGCATCTGTCGGTAGGCAAAAGTCCCCCAAGGACTTGTGAAAGTTGTCTTTGCCTAGTCCTCTGGTACAATCTAGATTTGGTTATAGCCACTATAAATGTCCAAAAAATTGTAAAAGTTGTGCCCTAAAATGGTGTCCAACACTTGGTTGATGAAAGTCAATGGAAAATAATCCTTGAAAGTTTCCACATTAGGCAGCTGAAAGTCAATGCACACCTGCCATTTGCCTCCTTTCTTTGGCACGATTACAAGAGGGTTGATCCACTTACTATTTGTGACAAGGTAGATGAATCCTAGTTTGAGGAGTTGTTCAATCTCCTCTTTGATAATCTGTTTTAACTTGGGATTCAAACACCGTTGCGGTTGTTTTTTCAGCTTGACAGTAGGGTCGGTGTATATCCTATGCTGGCATATTCTTGGATCTATCCTAGTGAGCTCAGAATATGACCAAGCAAAAGCTATTGACCACTTTTCCATAATTTTTATCAACATTTTCTTCTATTCTATAACAAGCTTGGCATTAATGATAACCAGCCTCCCATTTTTCAAAAATACATACTCCATTCTAGCTGATAGCATCTTCAATTCAAGAGGCTCTTGTTTAAAATTATCAGGAATTTCGAGCTCACCGCAATTGACATTATCATTTGCTCCTTCAAAGAGTTGGTGATGAACTTGCTTGAGTTCATCCATACTTGCAACATATTTGTACCTTAGGCCCTCAGTAAGTTCCATGCATAATGTACTGTTTCTAGCATCAGCTGTAAACCATTGGATGCCTTATTGTTCTATGGCTGCTACATACAAACATCTCTGGATATCAGCTTCTAGTGCACACTGCTTACATGAAGAGATAGATGTTTGCTTTACTGACCATAACTTCTACACATAATGGCACCCTAAATCATTGTATGCAATACATGGAACTCTATTCTTCTCAATCATTCCAAATTCATTTTCTTTTGATATCTCCAAGAAAAGATCTCTAATGCCCATTTTGGCATCAACAATATTTAGCCATGCCCTTCCCATAATAATTGGAAAGTCCCCCTTGTAGTTCTCCACTTTGATTACTAGGAAATCAGTGGGATATGGCCACCCACAAACGGTGGTAATGATGTCTTCAACTAGTCCTAATGAAATAGTGATAGACCAGTCCACCAGTTCTAGCCAAATGTTGCTCCTCTTTAAGGAAGGAAGGTTCCACATTGTGTATATCTCATGTGAGTTCAAATTAACACTAGAACTAGAGTTAAGAAGAGCTTTGCAAAGCTCATTCCCAGCAATTTACAAGTAAATTAGGGGACTCCCAGGATTAGGTAATTTTCTAGGTAGGTTACCACTTGAATCCAATAAGATATAGCATGTGTCAACATTACAATATGGATTTGAGAGGGATTTTTCTTTGAAGGAGACTTGGATAGAGAGGAAACAGAGGAAGGTGTAGGAGCAAGGTTACCAACCACCAATGTATACAAGGGCTTTGGTGGACTGTGAGGTTAAAAGAAGGATCTTTTCTTTGTTCGTGGTTTCAACCCACTAGATGGGTTAACCAATTGGAGGTAAACTACCCTCATAGTATCTCTTTGTTGTGGTTGTGCAGGAAATTCACCCTGCATGGATGGAATAGGTTGTATTTGTGCAAGAGGTGGAGGAGCATGTGCAAGAACAGAAGATGCATGAGAGTAGTAGGTGGTATCCCTCCTTGGATAGGATGATTGGTATGTTTTAGGAGGGTAGTAGTGAGGTTGGTAAGTAGCAACATGACCAAAGGAGTCCCTTAGAGATGAAGGTTTTTGAACATAATAACCGTAGGGATCTGGTTGCTGGTAAGGATATTGCTATCTTGGAGGTGCCAATGGCCATGATTGTGGTTGTTACCACTATTGGTACACTTCATAAGGTTGACAGGGAGTTCCACTTGGATAGTATTACTGTGGTTAGTGGAACTATTGAGGATCGCCTTGTTGATAAGGTAATCTTTTGGGCGTTTTCCTTTGCGCAAGTTGTGGTTGTAAGGCATACACCCAAGATTCCTATAAGTGTGATACAATTGGATAACATCCCTTAGGATGTTCATACTGCTAGATATCACATCCACCATCATCATCTGATTTGTTATCCATAGCTGTCTCTATCATAGCTATCTTACCTTTACCCTTAGATTTGGCACATTCAACTTCCTTATGTCTCCAATGCTCTCGCTCACCACCTTGCTCCTTGGACTCTTCAGCAATTTTTAGAATAGCTTAAAATCTATTGTCCATGGAGTCCCATAATTGGTCAAACTTAGCAATAATTTCTAATTGAAATTTCTAGAATGGAAATATTTTTTGATTAACCACCTCATCTCTAGTGAATTCATCTTCACTGTCACAAAATCTAACCCCCTTTTTCTGAATAAAAGGGTCTCTGTTGTATTCTTCTACACTTTCATATTTTCTCAATTCTCCCTCCTTCTTGGCTACCTACTCAATTAATTTTTGAATTCGATGGACACTTAACTCTGTCAATCTCCCTTGGGCATAGACACCAAGGGTTTTCCTAGTTTTAGATCACAACCTATCTACGATATGGTGAAACTGATCAAGCTAAGAGTATCCATGGCTAGGACACACTATGCAACAGAGAGTAGTATCGGCCAATAGCAGCATCCAAGGGCTCATGATTCCCTTGTTTCCACCCTTGAATTTTTTCCTTAGATTGGATACTCAAGAGTACATTTAATATTTGTCATTGAATAGTTCCAACATCATACTCCATCGCCTGATCGATTCTGGTTCCAAGGATCAATACCAACTTTTTGCTTCTTTTATAAGTATCCTTGGAAATAATTTCAGCTTTTGCTAGTCATTTTCAATGTTCTACAAGGCACATGCATCTTTGAAGGATTAAAGATGATTTTGTGGATTAGCATCATATCCTCCCTCAAACCAAGGAATATTGTTCATATCAAGCCTCTTCATTTTACTATTCTTCATGTGCCTGGTTAGAATCCTCATAGCCTCTAAAATATTTAACATGCCCTAAGTAGCAAGTAGAGGTTCATCAAGGTCATGACGGTGGTGCCTATAATGTTCTCTACTAGCCCTTCTTTCTTGATGTTGGACCTCTTTGGATTTCCCACGTCTTCAGTCATGACTGTCTCAACAGCCTCTTCTATTATTCTAGTCTCATCAGTTACCTTTATCACGATTATTTCTTCTATGGCCACAATTTGAACTAGATGAAGAAGAAGATGATGATAATGAAGGGAAAGAAGAAGGGGAACTTGCTTCGTGCTAACACCTATCATCCTTCCTTTGATTCTTGCAACCACAATCGCGATCATGATCTCCATTGTCCCCCTTTTATTGACTTGCTTCTCCAGATCCATTTTTGTCATTGGATCTATTTTGACCAAAACTTGGATTATGGATTATAAATTGTACATTCTGGTTGAGGGCTCCTTGAACAAATTCAAAGAGAAGAGATTCACTAAAAAAGTGGTTGCCTTCATCAATTGGTCCAAGTAGAGGTGGAAAGATGTTCGACCCCTTACCCTTCATAAGCTCGTGTTGGTGCTCCAACTGCTGATCCCTTAATCTTTGCACTTTAGTGGGATGATAATCCCTTGAGTTGGGATCTTGCATCTTGTATTGTCCATGGAGATGTTGAAGTCTGTGTCATGCTAGAATTAGTTGGAGCATTGCTGGAACAAATCAGTTAAGTGGAAACACAATGTTGCCCTCCATATCGCACCACCGCATCAGTTCATCTTGATGTAAGATGAAGGTATATGCTCATCAGGATAAGCATATACCACCCGATATTGTTGAGGTACTTGAACTACCCTAAGCGGAGATGGGCTCCTGTGAGAAGAAGACATTTTATGTTAATAAAAAATGTGCAATTAATATTTAATTTAATAATAATAATAATATTTTTTTCATAAGATGTGACTCTCAGGGTTCAAACAATGAGGTTACTAAATCTCACTGGGCTTAGATAGCACATGAAGAACTACAGTCCCTGGCAATGGTGCCAATGATAAGTGACAATATACCCCTACACCCAACCATATGAATCACAAGCGTTCACATGCAATCTGGTTGAATTCCACAAACTATAGTTACTAAGTACACTAGAGCTAAACAATGTATGCATGTTGTTTGTTCATTGTCTTCCCAGTCCCACTTGTGGAATGCAATTGTATGGTTAAGTGCGACTGAGGCATATGATTTTTATTATTTTGTGTTTTTATGGAATTACTCACCTAGAACAAGAATAAAAGTAAGAGTGATTAATTGCTAAGTAAACTATAGTCTGATCTAGCCTAACACAAGTAACCATTCCCACTTCCTAAACACATCCTGAACTTCATGCGAACACCGCTAGACTGTCAAATGCTAATTGTTTCTGAGCTACCAAGTGTCACACGTATGCTCGAAGGGGGTCATGCTTGTGTATCTTAATAAGTTTCTTGATTAATCAAAATTAATTACTACATAAATAAAATTAATGTAAATTACATGAAATATAAATGCATAAGAAAGAAAATCTCAAGTGCTACAAGGAATGGATCAAAGAGCTCATCTTTATTACCAACACAATGGTGTGCTTAGGTACATTAATGCTTAAATAAAGATTCATTCACACTTAGACCTCCTACTGTGGGCACTTGGAAAATATTCTAACTTTCAAATGGACAAACTGCAAGAGTTTCACAACTTGACTGCTAAAAACTTACTCCCAATTGTGCACCTGGGCGCTGTATTTATAGACTTGGGAGTAACCCTACGATATCCAATGTACGATATCACATCTTGGATCACGATATCGCATACCCGATATCGTGTATCCAATATCATGGTCACCTCGAAATCAGAGTGATGAAAAACACGATTTATCAACTTTATAAGACTAAGTTAGACTTTGAAAAGTCCAACAATTGTTGTGAAAATTTAAATATGAAAAAGATGGTTATTTGTAATATGTTGAGTTTTGGAAAGATACACTAGTATTTTTCCAAAAAGTATGTTGGTGATAAAAATAGTAAGTCTTTTATTTGCCTTTTTAAGGGGTGTTGATGTATTTTCCTTTTATAAAAACTATGTTGGGTATTGTTGTGCAACCCAAAAAAAATTATTTTTCAAACGATATAGTAGGTATCTTGAAAAAGCAATGCTAGGGTTTGTGTGGTGATGGAAAATGTAATTGTTTTACCAAAGTTACACTAAGTAGTTTGGTAAAGGGGGAGAGGTGGAGGTGTTTGATTTAATTTTTAATTAATTAAACTAAAATTCCAACAAGTGGAATTATCCACAGGTGTAACTAGCTATGGCTAGAAAAAAATTGAATCTACAACTGTAGGTGCAATGCAAGTTGCAGTGGGAATGGTATATACTGCACTTAGGAAAATGGTGTGATAGTTTTTAAGTTGGTAACACCAACTACACTAGCTTTACTAGCAAGATCTATGCTAGAGGGTGTGCAGTAGACCATTGTATTACCTAGCCAACTACATTGGTGATATCTCCCCTTGGGAAAATGCAATAGTTTTAGAAAAATGAATGTGCAATGTTGGTTTTCTCAGTACTACATTGGGGTGTTGGAGAGGACTACACTAGCCTTTCATCAAAATTTTACAACAGGAAGTTTATGTGAGTGGAGCAGAACTAGGCTAGCTCTTAGAACATCCCAAATGCAAGTTTCAATAAGTAAAAATTATAGGTTTAAGTATGAACTACACTGGCTTTAAAAAGTTCAGCAATTTCTATGAAAATTTTGCAAACACTGAAATCACCTACAATAACTATGTTGGGTATTACTTGTAGGGAACTGAGCCTCAATGTTGACTTCAATGGTAGATATTTGCAAGTTTTGAGGTTTGAACTATGGTAAATTTGGTTTTGAAAAATGTTTGGAGTAAGAATTTGGGCAAAGGCCCTCCTTCTAGAGTTAGAAACTATAACACTTGAAAAATTTGGTTGTTGGAAAATTGAAAATTCTAGGTGAAATAGCTTAACTTCAAATTTCAAGGGTCTCCAAAAATAGGATCCAAAGCATCCTAGACGATCTTGTTGATCACCCAGGAACTTAGAAGTTCTAAATGGGTGTAAATAAACTTTAAAAATTTGCAAATGTGAAACTAGAGAAAATGCACAAAATGGACTTGTAATATTCAAATGATTAACTTGCACAAATAAATAAATTATGTATTTTATTAAAACAATGAAATTTCTGATAAAATAGAGTTCAAATGATGTACATGTGTGTGCCTAAAATTCATAAAGAGTTGCACCAATGAAGCTTGAGGTTTGTTGAAGATGATAGGTTGTGTTTTGCAGTTAGCCTCATGATCTAAATGCTTCCAAGATCCAACTTTTGAAACTTCCCTCTGGTTCTTTAGCTTAGATATGCTAGCTTAGTTGAAAAATGATGGGAAAATGCTAGAATTTTTGCTACTAGGTAATGCACTGAGAGTCTCTAATGCTCAACCAATTGCAAATTTGCCAAAAAGTCCTTTCAAAGTGTTGGAATTTGATTTAAATAGGTTGTTGGTGTTTAATTTGTTACTAGAAATTTTCTACCATGATTTCTAACAAATTGAAATCATGTGCAAGTATTGCAAGCTTTCAACTCCAGCGTAGTTTTCATTTATGGTAAGTTTTAATACCCCCAAGGCACCAAAACCATGGTTGTTACCATAAATAGTAAACAGACTTTTCCAACTATGCTGGCTTCTCCCACCAACGTTGGCCTTGTGGTAGCAATGCTAGAGTTGCTAGAATAATGCTAGAATTTGTGAAGAAACCAAACCAACAACCACTCCTACATTGGCTTTGTGAAGCAATGCTAAAGGTTATTGGCAACTACACTAGCCATTGTTGGAAAAATGAAAACCCAACACCACCAACATCGGGGGTAGGTGGTTTCAGCGTAGTTAAGGCTATACCCCCACAAAAACCCATGAAAATGGTAATTTTGATAGTCCAAAAGGCATTTAAACCTCCCCAAGCCCAAATATAGACATGGTATGACTTTTTTCACTTGGGGAATGAGGCTATGACAACTTATGAGGCATTTTTCCAACTCCAAAAGTTAAAGTATGTGAAATTGCATCTCATGAATTAAAATATTCACCTTTTACAATAAAATTTTAGCCTCAAATTTACTAGTGATGTGTACAAATTGCAACATGGGATTTCTTGATGGTGTTTCACTTAGACTTGGTAGAAGAGCAACATGTGTGAACAATTACTCACATTAAGTGATACCAAGAGAGGCAAATGCAACAACATTGCCATGACCTAAAGAAATGAAAAATCAAGAAGAAATACTTAGTCCTCAAGGCTATCTATGAATATGCAGACAAGTTCTCAGCCAAATGGGAAGGGCATTTCTTGATCACTAAGGCCTATGGCAGTGGAGCCTTCAAGGTAGCAAACATGAATGGGAATGAGTTGGCCAATCCAATCAATCATTTCTATTTAAAATCTTATGACATCTAACCCATTTTTCTTGGCAGGCACTGACATTGACATCCACAACCATAGTGACCAATAACAAAAGAGCCAACGTTCTCTCCTCTATCTCTTTTTGGCACAACAAGTGGACTTTAGAACTTTGTAATAATAAGGGCCTATGGTGACCTGGTTCTCTGATTATCTCATGTGGCCATATGTATCATCATATAATAACATGTTTCTTTATCCTATTTCATGTTATCTTGGAGTTGTGTTTGCAAGGTGAAGCTTGAAGTCATCACAAAGTTGTAACTCATTACAGTAGCAAGTTACCATGTGACCTTGATGCATAAAATTTGGTTAGCTTATCTTGTCATGCCAAGGATGCTTGTTTTGCATTACTCCCATTGTTCCCCCTTTGAGCCACCATCCTGTAGACTAATTATAACCTTTCCTATACTAAATAACAATGTTGACCTATGCTTCACACTCATGCATTATGGACATTTGACATCTCCTTCTTCATGCTCCATCAAGTCCATTGAATGTAACACATCTCATTCAATCAAATCTTGCCTTGGTAATGAAACCTCATGAAGGTTTCATTCAAAAAAAAAAAAGATGGGAAAGCAAATTTTCAAGAAGCCAAAGGCCAATGAAAACCAAAAAAATAGATCAATGGCTCCAAACATACAAAGGGAAGAGCCTAACTACCTAAGAGACCTTAAAGTGGAGTGTGGTTCCTCAAGAACATTATTGAGTGACCAACACTTTGAAGCACAAAGCATGAAGACTACATTGATTAGCCAAAATGTCATCACCATGATGTCAACATGTGAAACTCATTATTAACCCTCAAGACCATTTCCTTTTAGCCAAATACAAATTTTATCCCATATCATCTCATCATAACACTTATCCCATCATCACAAGCACTCTTCGGCATGGCTTGACACTACAGGATCAATTGTGAAGAGGAAACATTGGTTATGGACCTACAGTGGTGTTTTGCATTCTTTGTCAATGTCTCTCGGGTTAATCCTTAAAACATCAACAAAGAGGGAAAAATGAAACACCACCAAGAAAATTCATGTTGTAACTCGTTACCTTCACCATCCAACTTAAGGCAAGATTTTATTGTAAATAAAAGGTTTGTGGCCCATGAGCTAAAATCTTGCATACTTTAACTTTTTGAGGCTAAAAAATGGCTCATAAGTTGATTTAACTTTTTGAGGCTAAAAAATGCCTCATAAGTTGATACTGCATCACTTTCCAAGTGGAAAAGGTAGTGTCAAGTCTACATTTGCGCTTGGGAAGGCTAAACATGTCTTGGGAACTATCAAATTTGGTATTTTCATGGGGTTTTATGGGGGTATAGCCTCAACTACGTTGGAACCACCTACACCTAATGTTGGTGATGTTGGGTTTTCAATTTCCCAACAATGGCTAGTGTAGTCATCATAGTTTTTAATAGTTGTAGAATGGTCAGCATAGTCATCTCAAATTTTTAGCAATCTTCACATGGCCAGTGTAGTCACCATATTTTTCAATAGATTTCAACAATGCTAGCATGGTTCTCTAAGGCCAGTGTAGTTGAGGTGAAGCCAACATAGGAAAAAAATTTCATTTACTATTTTTAGTATCCAGTGTAGTTTTGATGGTCTTTGGATGTTAAAGCTTGCTATAAATAGACAACTATGCTAGGAATTATGGCTTGTTACACGTGAAAATAGCATCAACCTATTAGCAATCATGACAAAAATTTGCAACCTAAAATTAGCAACCTTAAAGCCTATAAAAGTCAAACTCAAACACATATTCAAGGTCAAAACATTTTTACAACCATACAACCCCAACAACCTTGAGCACTTAAAACCCATTCAACATTCATAAGACTTTTGGAGCAAACTGGCATCAACTTGAGCACCCAGACTCTTAGCATAGTCCCATTTCCACAAAAGTTAAACACCACTGTGTACACCACTTTTCACCAAAGTTGAAGATTCAGGTGAAAACTAGGAATAAGTTCTTGACAATTAAGATTAGGGAGCACCTAGATCATGGAGTTTGACTGTAGAATATAACTTACTAGTTCCAACAGGCTTCAAGCTCCATCCAAACAAGCTTCCTATGTATTTTAGCACACAATCTATACTCCTTGATCTCTATACTTTAAGCATTTTTTGCTATTTTAATAAAGTTTATCAATTCATTTGTAGTGCATATTTCATTTCAAGTCTAATCTTGTGTTTTTTTTTCATTCGAATCTACAATTTTATTTTGATTTTCTTGTTTACATTCTTTAAGTTCTTAGGTGATTGGCTAGACTATCCAAGGCATCTTGAATCCTCTTTCTCAGAGGCTCTTGGGATTCAAGGTCAAAAACTATTTCTTCACTTGAGATTTTTTTGATTTTTTCCAACAATTGAATTTTTCAAGTGTAACACCTAGCTTTCCATATGCATCCTAAATGTGTACTAATGTTGCTGAGCTATTAACTATTTATTGTCAGGTATGCCAAGTGTTCACTATTAAGATTACCAAACGCTAGTATGCTATGATCACAATGTACATGTTCATGCATGTTTATTTAAGTGTTGAATAATAAATTCCTTAACTAATAGCATGTAAAGTAAATGAACATTAATAGTAAAGTGGAAGAAAGTAAATAAAAATGCTAAATCCAAGTGTTGCAATAAAATAAACAAATCTTATTTTTATTGTTATCATGCACATGTATCCAAGGACATGATGCACTCAAATAGAACTCTATAGAATCTATTTAATCCATGTTGTGTGCACTAAGAGGAGAAAAGTATAACTTCTATAACATGAAACTACAAGAGTCTAGCTTAAGGAATGACCATAATAGTACCATAAATGTGGTGGGTGTGCTCATTTATAGAGGCAAAGATAGAGACTACGTCAATGTATGTGCTGACACATCAAAGGATGTGTCAACACATATACATTGACACAATTAACCAATTTATTTTTCATTACTTAATCACTAATGATAACTTAATGTAATAAAAATTATTGAATAATGTGTTTTTTGTAAAAAGGAAATTTCCATGTTAACATCATTATTAAGGGTTAACTTGGCTTCTACCCACTTGGACACATAGTCAATAATTACTAGGATATATTAACATCTATAAAATAGAGAAATAAGCCTAGAAATTCTATTTCTCATATGTTGAATGATTCTAATATAGAGATTGGATTTAATGTGATTTCATCTTATTTTAACACTCAACCAATTCATTAACATTTATCACATGATTTGACATGGGTGAAATAGTCTTTAAATAATGTTGCCTAGTAGAAACCACTGTTTAGAATTTTAACCCCTATACATTTGGCAAGAAAATGTCCACATGCAATGCCTTCATGACACATTTCTAAAATGTTTAATTATTCTCACTCTAGAGTGCATCAATGATAGATATCATCAATACATGTATAACACGAATACAATTCCAACCAAATGTAATCCTTACTTTGCATAAAACATTATAATTTTCAACAAGAGTTCATTCCAATGGAATTTTTAACATTATTAAATAATTTGCATAGTTTTCATACCATGGTTCCTTATGCCTTCCATTAAATAAATTTTCTTCTAGAAATTTATGTGTGAATTGATGAGGTGTTTGAAACTGCTCAGGTAAATCTATCCTAGACAAATTAACAAAAATCATATTATTTTGACCTTTATTATCCAAAATTTTAATGTCAAATTTTTTCAATAATAAACACCATGGCATAATCCAAGCATTATCAAAATGTTTAATTATGAGGAATTTTATTGACAAATGATCAGTATAAACTCTTGTCTTATATCCCACTAAATAATGTTGAAATTTTCCTAGGGAAAAGACTATGGTGAATAACTTCTTTACTATAATTGTGTAATTTATATGGGTTGCCTTTAATATGCATGAGATGTAGTAGATTACTCTATGCTTACCATCAACTATTTGACCTCACACTACTCCAATGGTTGTATCACTAGCATCACACATTAGATAAAAAATGATAGTTCCCATTTGTGGTATTGATGATTGAAGCTATGATGGTTTTCTCTTTTAATATTTGAAAGATCGTTTTGCAATAATTAAGTCCATTGGAATTGGGCATCTTTCTCTAGTAGTTTATGCAATGGTTTTGCAATTTTTTTAAAAAAAAAAAAAATCTTCAATGAATTGTACTTTTTTATGTTTGTAGGTAAGGATAGATTTTTAATAACTTTAACCTTGTTTTGATTAATTTTTTTACCTACTTTTGAGACGCTATTTTCTAAATCAAAACCCTAGTTATCATAAAGTGATTTTTTCCAACTCAACTTGATATTTTTATCAATACATCAATCTAAGATGATAGTCAACCTTTATGGTCTTTGATCGAATGAATCATCACATATGGAGAAATCATTCATGAAAATCTCAATGAAATCTTCTAATATATGAATGAATATAGCTATCATTGCTCATTGGAATGTGTTTGGTGCACTACATAAACCAAAATGCATTCTACAGAAAGTAAATGTGTCAAAGGAACAAGTGGTTATAGCTTTGTATTAATCCTCAAGTGTAATGGCTATTTTATTTTACCTACTAAATCCATTGAGAAAAAATTATATTCATGCTCTACAAGTTTTTCTAAAATTGATTAATGTAACATAAGGAAAAATGATCTTTATGGATGTCTTGATTCAATTTTTGATAATCCATACAAACTTGACTTTTTCCATTTGTTTTTTATCACCATAGTGATAGGACTTATATATTCACTATTTTATATTGGGTATATAATGCCCTTCTTCAATAGTTTGGACATTTCATCTTTGGCCACCTATTTTAATGCTTGATTAATTCATCTTGGTTGTATAAATATTGGTCGATCACTATCTTCAATATATATGTGATGTTAGCATAAATGGGGGGAAACTCATTATTTGAGGTTCTTATATGACCATGAAAATGCTTTTGATTTTATTTCTAATAATTGTATTATTATTTTTTTCATTTTTAGATGATAATTCAAAATTGATAATGAGTGATTTTTCTAGTTCAAGGAACACATACTTTAAACTTCATCATAATTTTTTAAGTGAAAGTATATTAGCCTTCCCTATTATATTCATGAAATAGTTTCAAATCCTAAGTTAAGAGACTAAGTAACCAATTCCATCATCTCTTAAGATTCTTCATCTTTTAATGTTGTATGTTCTTAATTATTAGAACTAGTAGTTTTTTCTCCTTTGTGATCTGTGAATATCGCTAGCACCACATCATTAATCATTTTAAAGTCCTCCCATATATTTTTGATACATTTTCTTATAGATGTTGAAATTATTGAAATGAAACTTAAGGTCTCCAAAGGATTATTTTAATAGTCCTAATTGATAGTGGATAATGACATCAAATGTTGCTAACAAAGGTTGTCTTAGGAAAATCAAGGAGTTACCATTTTGAATTTTTAATATCATGAAGTCAACATTGTCAACTTAAACTAATACATATTCAATAATTCCCTTAGGACAAATCAAAGATCTATCTACTAGGAATACACTCATAGATGTTATAATTATATTATGTAATCCTTACTTTTAATCAATTCTTAAGAATATTATATTTATACTAGCTCCAAGATCCAACAATGCATATTTAATATCCATGTCTTTTATCTAAACTGAAATAGTTGGTACACTTGGGTCCTGATATCTAGGAGGCATGGTATTTTTTAGAAAATTTAGAATGTCATCGACTAGATATACTTAATCAGAAAAATTTTATTTGCTTTTGTTGGTACATAGCTTCTTTAAATATTTTGCATAAGTTGTTGCGTCCTCTATAGCTTGTCCTAAAAGAATTCTTAGGGTTAGTTGATTAAACAAATTATTCAAATGTTCTTTTTAAAATTTTTTGTCCTAAACTTAGTTTGGAAAGGATGCTTTCTTGTCTAGTAGTTTGGTTGAATTTTCTTTATGATTTGTTTTGATCATCATCATCATCCTATCCTTGTCCCAACAAAATGGGATCAAATAATGATTTGTTTTGATATTCATTAGAATTTCCATAGGTGCATTTAACATTGAAGGTTAACATGAGATTGTTTCAAGTTGTTGATCTACCTTAATCATCTCAGGATTTTCTTGAAATGTTACCTTTGAAGTTATTCTTTTCTTAGGGGATGTTGGAAGAGGGAACACTTAGCCACTTCAAGTCATTATTTAATTGAATTTTCTTTATCTTTTTGTGCTTGTTGTATCATGGGGTTAGCCTTAGGTTGCATGGGTAATTCCATCTTCTATAAGGATTGGGAAGATCATCTAAGTTCAATGCATAAATCATCTATTCTTTCATCTAGTCAGTTCATCCACCTGTCTATTTTTCTAGATCCTTCATTATATTGATCTCATTGTTGCATGAAATCTTTAAATGAATTTTTGTTTAAGTTTGACCTATTATTTGAATATTGTTTTTGGAAAAGCTTTATTAACTCTTTAATGAATGGTTCACAATAAGGTAAGGCTAGGCAATCCACCACATTACATTGGATATTTCCACAAAATTTACAAGCATCTAAGATTTATCCTTCATAACTTGTAGATGAAACACTAGTTAGATTGGTTAGGATACTTTTTTTAACATTGGCCATTAAGAATGATGTGAGTTATTCTACTTTCCATGTTAAGGTAGCAATAGATCCTTCAAAGTTGGGCCTCCATCTTCTACTTTTTTCTACTAATGAATCAAGGATTTTCCACCCTTTATTAGTTGAAAATCTTAAAATATTTCCTCTACTTATGAAATCTACATTTTGTTTGTAATAAGAAAGAAGGTCTTTTATAAAGATTTAAATCAATTGTATAGTAGGAAATTCATTATTTGGATTTTTAAGGCATAGATGTGTAAATCTCTCATATGTGCTTGTATAATCTTCATCATCCTTTTGGGTAAAGCTCATTAATTATTTTCTTAAGTTGTATAATCTTTCTTTATGTACAATCCTCTATAGGAAAGCTTATTTAATTCATCATAGGACACTATAGGTGTTCGTAGAACTTGTAACTAGAAGTCAGCCTAATGTCCTACGATTAATTTAAAGGAAATCACCTTGGATCATTCGTCTCCTTTAAAGGATACTCAGGCTAATATCATCTCCAAGTTGTGAATGTGAGACATCAGATCTTTATCATTTGTTCCATGGAATTTAGGAAAAAGGTTGAAGTGAGAAATCTTAACATCATCTCCTAGTGAAAATATTAAAGGTCCTTGTGGAGCTATGGTTATTTTTTGGTGAATTTTTGATGCCATACTTGGACCTAGATAAGCATTTTGATATGCAACCATTTATTAATTTTGATTCCCTTGAGAGTTGCCTTGTGGGACAATTCTTGTTGCAAAAGATGATTGACTTGCTAGAGGTATATTCATATTATTATTTTCTCTTATAGAGCCTTGAGTATTCAAAGATTATTTTAAGGAAAGAGGAGGATCATTATTATTACTAGAAGACATGATGGAAAATCTATATTGATTGATTTGATATAATTGTTTAATTAATCTTAGTTGATTTTTCCAAGCCTCTTGCTAGTTTACTAAGCATCCTCTAGGAGTTGAAACTAAAGTATCTTATTTAATGCTTTCAAGTTATTTCCAAAACTCATCCTTAATTTCATTTAAAAAAATTTTAATTAAGGTTGTATCCCTTTTAATGATTTTTTTCTTTGTAATTAACTTCACATTCCTTAATTCACTATTTAGTTAAGTTTCTAATTCATCCATACGTTGGACTAAGTTTCCAAGTAATTCAACCAAAGATTCTAATTTGCTAATTAATGTTTCTTGTTGCTTGGTTGTATGATAAATATTTTTCAATAATGTATGAGATAGTTACTTCATGTTTCCAGTCCTATTTTCTAAGGGTTTATTTTGAAAAGTTTTGGGCATATGAAACAGACTCACTTTTTTCTCATAGTATTGTAATAATAACTTGAGATCCTTAATTAGAATTTTTGTGGAACTTAAGTGAAAGAGTGGGCTGGTTCTAGGCATTTCTTTATTGAGAATTGGATTGAAAGTTGAGGTTCAAGAATTTAGTCTAAGTTCTTAACTTGTTAGACTTCCTTGTGAGAATTCTTAGTTCTTTGAGGTATTTGGAATATAGTCTTATATTTATTATAAGTTGTCATGGTGGCTGTATAAGTTCAAGTGTTTTAAATTTGTTCTTCCTAGGCTTTCTCTATTTATTCATCTATGGAAACTACTATAATAGCTACAACTATCATTAATGTAGCTATAGTGATGCAAGATACGACTTTTGCAATAATAACTGTAGTAACTATTCTTTTATACCATAGCTTCCTCTTTTTCTTTCTTAAATATCCCACCAATTCCCTATCTAATTCCTCCTATTAATAATTATTTTTCCTCTTCATCATCTTTTACCTTAGGTTTACCAAAACAACATTTACACATGAATTTCATACTACTTAATTCATAATTAGAAGAATAAATTTTTTTGTATAAAGTCAAAATTATTAAAAAAATTTCTTATATAAAAATATGTGATAATGAAATGTAAAATTAAGCTTGATGATGTATCTTTTTGTTAGTGAGGAACAAAACCAAATAGTGATAGTATTAAAGAAATAAAGCTCTTGGTTGAATAAGTCAATATTTTTTAGAAACAAGAAAAATTGTATGAGTCATTGTGCATTCCTAGTGTCACAACCCCCAACAATGCTCTTTGTGTTTGTTGTTACAATGATGTTACTGCCTATGCTAAGATCATGTACTACCAACAACCTAGTTTAGCATTCTACACCCTCCATCACACATTACTACCTACTCTAGGCAGACAACCACAATCGCAAACAACCTGATTCAACATTCTATAGCTATGATCAAACAACACTACCTACTCTAACTTGAGAACTGCTAGCAACCAATAAGTTTCTATCAAAAGATTGTGCCACTACTCACTCCTAGAGCTAGTATCTCTAGCAACCAGGTTGTAATCAAGTCACTACTTGCTCCTCCAGCAACTATAGGTAGCAACACTCCTATTTGCTTTGGTTTAATGCCTTACTAGCTGAAACTAAGTCCTAGTTTATGCATGTTACCTTATGTCATGCACAACCTCTAAAGATTTAATTTTTTTAACAAGTTCTTTATTAAATATTTTAATAAAATAAAAATTTTAACAAAATAATAAAAAATGCAAAAACCTCTATCAACTTTACTTGTGGTCTTGGCTATGGCTACGATGCCAAATTGATGAGCATGGTTTAAACTAGGTTAGATGCATTGGGCATTGTAGGATGTCAACTCATCTATGAAAAATCCACAAATCATATATGTAGTGCCAAGGGTGAAATGAAAAAAAAAACACTTAATAGAGATATATAAATTCATGGGTGAATGGATTCATCAAGTATCTTTCCCCAACACTAACACTTCTCAATTGATATATGTCATCTATCAACCATGTGATAAGAACCTAATAATACAATTAAATAATTTTCATAACTAGGAATCAAAGTACATACCTTATATTAACTAAAAGATGATCTGATCCACAACATAATCCAAGGACTCGCACCTTGCATCCTTGAAGAGAGTGATCAAGTGGTGATGCTAGGGAGACATTCACAAGTTGAAGCCTTAATCTAGTATACTATCTAACTTCGTGTGGCTTCAACTTGTAATAAAAAGTAAAGAGGTGGGATAAGTTGGAGATTTTTAGAGAGAGAGAGAGAGAGAGAGAGTACATGGAATTCAAAAGTCCTTGAGTCAATTCTCAAAGCTTGAATTTATAAGGGATTGCTAGTGGCAGTTGCACTTAGGATAACATTAAGATGTCATTAACTAATATGATTTTGCAAGAAGGCTACTAGCACTGACTATTCCGCTATGATAAGTTGACTTCATGGTTAGCCTATTAACTTAGTGGCATACAATCCAATATCAATAGCTAAAAAAACAATAATAGGGTTTGATTAACTTGAGTGTAACTTTCATTTATGGTAAGTTTTGATACCCCCAAGGCACCAAAACCATGGTTGTTACCATAAATAGTAAATATACTTTTCCAACTATGTTGGCTTCTCCCACCAACGTTGGCCTTGTGGTAGCAATGCTAGACTTGTTGGAACAATGCTAAAGTTTGTGAAGAAACCAAACCCCCAACTACTCCAATGTTGGCTTTTTGAAGCAATGCTGAAGGTTATTAGCAATTAAGCTAGCCATTGTTGGGAAAATGAAAACCCAACACCACCAACACTGGGGGTAGGTGCTTCCAATGTAGTTGAGGCTATACCCCTACAAAAACCCATGAAAATGCCAATTTTGGCAATCCAAAAGGCATTTTAACCTCCCCAAGCCCAAATATAGACATGGTATGACTTTTTTTCACTTAGGGAATGAGGCTATGACAACTTATGAGGCCATTTTCTAGCTCCAAAAGTTAAAGTATTTTATTTGTAGAAAGGAAAATGATACGATACCAGCTGCTCAATCATAATAAGTTAACTTTGGAGTTGGCCCATCAACTTAGTGGCATGCATTTCAATATCAAAAAACCTTAGGTAATTCTAAGAAGATAAGAGTTAGGACAACTATAAAATTAATACTAGCCATAAACATAACCCAACTATTGTGATTTTCTTGAGGGTGGTCTAGAGTGGTGAGGTTTCCAACTAAAAGGCTTTGATGGCTAGTTTATGTTAATATTACAGAAAGGTATGAAGATAACAGGTTCTCTTAGCACAAGTTTCTTGATGATTGGAAAAAGTTTGAACACTTCCCATTAAGGGAAACCTAGTATCTAGTCTTGGTTAAGATAAAATTAATGAACAGAAGTGATCCAAGAAGCCCAAATGCTAAATGGTGAACATGAGAGAATGTTAATCCACCTTATTGTAAGTCTTGGCAAAGTCAAGCTTCATGAGGCAAATGGCTTCACCATGGGACACAATCTAATGAAGACTCTTATGTGCAGCAATGATGCTATTGTTGATCTTCCATTATAGGATAAAACTAGACTAATCCTCTTCAATGACATGGGGAAGGATGGTTTGGAGTTGATTCAACAAAATCTTGGAGACAAAATTCGAGATACTATTGCAAAGGCTAATCAACCAATAGTCATCTAGAGATTCAATCCTATATTTTTAGGGGATAAGCATAATGAAAGTGTCATTTTAGGTTTTGGGAAAAGTTCCATGGAAAAGGCTAGAGAGCATGACAACTTTAAGATCATCCCTAATGATTTCCCATAATTCCTTCTAGAACATAAAATTCCATCCATCTAGTCCAGGTGATTTATTCATTGAGGTTGCAAACATTGCATTACAAATATTCTCCTTGGAGAAAGGGCTAGAAAGAAAAGCTCTATCTTTTGCCTATAATTTCCTTGATATGAGGCGACTAAGCAAAGTTGGATTCACCAATGGTTTGACCTTATACAACCTAGTTAAGAAATTAGTAGCTTCCATTAGATCTGAGTGGGAATTACCAAAGATGAAAATGGTTTTCTTCTTTACTTGATATGGATTAGCAACATTAAGAAAAAATCCTATGTTTTGGTCCTATTCCTAGAGCCAATGAGCCTTCAACCTATACTACCAATAGATTTCTTTCTTAATTACTAGGTGTCTTGCCTTCCTCTCTTCCTTCAATAGCTCTGTAATGATTTGGTTCATTCAATAAGTCCTTCCACTTCCTCCTAGATTGATGAGTGGTGAGGTACCCCTACACTCAACCATACGAATACAAGCATTTTCATGCACGATCCGGTCGAACTCCATAGACGGACTAGTTGTGGCACCTAGATAGTTAACCTTAGGTCACAGTTCTTTATCTTCCCACCTAGACTAGTATTATATTTGTCACGTATGGTTTAGTCTAGAGTGAGGTGTATGATGGGTTTCCTAATCTAATGCTACTCCTAAAGGCAATGGAAAGTAATATTCATTAAGCTAAGAGAGAAAGGGTGAGAGAGAATCTAGCTAGCCTAAGTGTGATGAGCATCCACCCTTAATCATCCGTACACATCCTGAACTTTGTGCATGACTACCACTGGGATCACCAAGCGCAGATCCTAGGTACACTACTGGGTTACCAAGTAGTCACACTTAAATGCTCATGATTAAATCGTACTCATCCCGCATTACGAGGAGATAAGGGTGAAGAGAGATTAATCATCTAGGAAAGCAATTAAACATTCAATAGTAATTAAATCCTATTTAGCTTAGTCCACATGTTGCAAGATTTATTAGAAAGTTCATCTTTATTGCTACATGAAAATGTGTGCTCAAGTACAATTTGCTCGAATAGAGATCTGTTCACTTTGAGACTCCTACTGCGGGCACATGGAAATTATTCTATCTCTGGAAAGGAAAAACTACCAGAGCTTTGCTAAGAAACTAAACTGGATGGAGAAACAAGGGAGAGCCGCCTCTTATTTATAAAACTGACGGTAGGTTGCGATATCGCGTACGCGATATTGCAGGGAAAGACGTGATATCACGTATGCGATATCACAGGGGATGCGATATCGTGGCGGATGCAATATCTCGTACGCAATATCGCAGCCCACGCATTATCGCATCCCATCATACCCCCATGACTGAATAAAAACTCATCCTTGAGTTCCTTACAAAATATTGGGAAGGTATGGGATTATT
>MNCI01012465.1:114397-157062 GCA_015680685.1 Gnetum montanum | reverse complement strand
GGAGAAAATCGAAAAAATTGGACCAGGACCCCCATGACTGAGAACGAACCTCCGGTAGCGATAGAATGGAAAAAAGATAAGGAATAAGAAAGACAAATAAAAAGAGACAACAGCCATGCTGATAAA
The DNA here is from genome assembly GCA_015680685.1 of Gnetum montanum. Classification (NCBI taxonomy): domain Eukaryota; kingdom Viridiplantae; phylum Streptophyta; class Gnetopsida; order Gnetales; family Gnetaceae; genus Gnetum; species Gnetum montanum. The sequence goes on along the minus strand of MNCI01012465.1, from coordinate 156,936 downwards.
ATGGATGTCAAATATGGAGATGAACAAATAAATGTTGATTGCAAAAATGTTTAAAGGAAAGAAATTAATGAATGCACCAAATAGGAATTTTAGTGGGTCCTCCACAAAGTAGGCTCATGCCCTTAATGCTTGGACAAACCCACATTCAAAGAGTCCATAGGCTCTAGTAATGTCATTTGGAACAAGAGTTAAAGTCTTAACCATAAGAATTTACCACAAAGAAACAATGCATCAACCAAAATATGAACTACTGATACAACCAGCAATGAGGTGAAAAATGGAGAAGAATGATGGGAAAGAAGAGAATGGAATGGAATCCCAAGAACAAGGAGGTGTAAAGCCCCTTGTGTATTTCATGGTTAATGTAACTTAGGAAATCTCATTCCAAATCCAGCCTCAAACAAACCACCTCTAGTGACTTTGCATTAACACATTCGGCCAATCATCCACTTGAAGTAACAAGAATGTCTCCACCAAAGAGTCACCACTATTCCGATGAAATAAAGGAGGAGAGAATAGGAAGCGAGAAGGGCCTTAGTTAGAGGGAACATGTTTATTTTAGTTCCATAACTAGTGCTTGTAACCTAGATGATTATTTCGTCTAAGGGTTGTGCTTTGAATCCTCACTATTTTTTTTCTTTTTTCTTTTTTTTTAAGTTTTATGTGTTTATACGTGAGAACCACACCATGCAAAGACTTTGTTATTTTTATTAGCTCGGCTTCCAGATAATGGAGTAGTGTCGGAATGGGATGGAAGACTCAAGAAGAAAACATCCAAGCACCCAAGAGAATGGCCAACACAAGTGCATCAAATCCCCTTGAAGTCACACCCTTTTCAATCCTTGAGTCCTTTAGTTTGAGAAATACCTAGTCACTAGTTCGTTGATAGTTCTTATTATTGAGAAAGGAACTATACAGTTCCAAGCCAAGAGAGACCATAGAATTTTATGGTTGTATGGATGAAGTGGACTCATTTCTTGCTATATCAAAAGAACCATACCTTAGTATCAACATCATAACTTAAAGGTAAAAACCAAACATTAGCAATCAATGGAATACAATTCATACCATCTATGGAGCACTTATTAAGTGACGAACTTAACGAAACAAAATAAATAAACACACAAAGAAATGAAAGAGTATAACGATGTTGCAAAACAAAAACTTAAAAGACAAAAAGATAAAAAAATAAATTAAAAGGTGAAAAACTGGAAAACAAAAAGTTGAAAAATTAAAGAATCAAAAAAATATTTATTAATTTTGTGTTGTTAGAATGGAGGATACCCCCCATACCAAAATGGTTGAGCATGACTAGAATCAATAAATGGAAGATTAGGATCCTTGCATATTGGAAATATTAGGACCTGGTCATAATGACCCCATTGGGGTTCACACACTTGATTATAGTAACCATAGTAGGGAAAGTTATAAGATGTTGTTTCCGGATAACAAGTTGACCCACTATGATAATTGGGACTGTTAGATGGTATGCAAGGATCAGGATGTCGCCCTCCATGGCTGTATTCATTGGGTCGTATGGTTGTTGGAGTGTTAAGTGGTGGCCTTGATGACGTAACATGAGGCGTTGGGTTTGAAGAAGAAGATGCACCATAGTGTTTGGTTTGTGGTAAGTTGGCAGATGCAGTGGTTCCTAAACTATGGTGTCCCTTTAGATGGTCATGTCTAAAGAAGGGACACTTTCAATGTTGTGAAGGACCTCCACTGCTATTGGGAGTAGCAGCACAAGTAACATTTTTGGGTTGGTGCTATGGTGCAAAAACTTTAGGAAAAATTGGTGGCGATGTAGAAGGAGGGAAAGGATGAGAATGTTGAAAATTAGGAGAAGTGTGAGGTACAAAAGGCGGTGGCTGTGTTGAGGACATGGGATGATAGTATTGAGGAGAATGATAATGCAGCTATGATGTAGGAGGGAGTGAAGTATGAGAATATTGAGGTTGAGGATAAGTGTGATAAGTGTAAGGCACATGAGGTGGTGATCTTGTTAGAGAGGACATGGGTGGATAGTACTCAGGAGAATGATAACGATGAGGTGAGGTAGAGGATGATGAGCTTGATGTAGAAACAGGGTGTTGAACATAATAATAAGCATTTGGCATTGGGACATATGAAGGGTATGGTCTAGCTAGCAGTGGCCTCCCCCATGACTGAGGTTTTTGCCACTGTGGTTGAACTGGTTATTTCTGTACGAAATCTGGATGTAACATTCCTCCCCAATTCTCATGTAAATGTGACAAGACTGGGCATTGGCCCTTGGGGTGATTGTATAGAGCCCTTGGGGTGATCGTATAGACAAATGTTAAATTGGCATTTGAGCTCTTATTCTTATGATCTTCTACCCTTTGTTTCGATTGTTGCGTGGTGTCCCGTCCTGTTTCTCGGTTTGGCATAACTCTTCCTCTAATGATGTTGGCATATTCTCCACATCTTTTATGTACCCATTCCACCATATTATTGACCTTTGCCTCAAATTCATCTAATGATTATAGGATGGGCAAAGATGATTCCACCTCCTTGAAATGAGTGGATTTCTCCTCTTTATGATTATGGACCTTTGTTAAGTTGAGATTTTGGTCCCGTTGAGAACTTTCAACATTCTTCCATTTGGCTAGTTCTCCTTCTTCTTTTGCTACCCGCTTAATAAGCTCTTGTAACTAATGGGTTTGTAGTTCGTATAGTTGACCTTGGGCATACATTCCTAAGGTCTCTCTTGTTTCATTACATAGCCCATCAATGATATGATTCATTAGCCTTTCTTCAGAGAACTCATGGCCTGGACAGCTGTTTAACAGTGTGTAATATCTTTCTAAGGCCATGTCCAAGGGTTCATGTTGTGCTTGTTTCCACTCTTGGATTTGTTTCCTCAAGGCTGACACTCTTGCGTAGGTTTGATATCTTTCATTAAAAGCGTCTACCATTATTGTCCAACATCGTATTGAATTTGGTTTTAACGATCTATACCATACTTTTGGTTGGCCAACAAGTGTCATAGGGAAGAGCTTAAGTTTTTTCCACCTATTATCAATGTTGTTCCATGCACAGGCATCGTAGAAGGCTTGTAAATGATGTTGCGGATCTAAATCATAGCCTCCTAGAAACTTGGGAAAGTTGTTTAAATCGAGCCTGGGTAGACGACTCTCTTTACGATGCCTACGTGAGATTCGAATAGCCTCTTGTATTTGTGTTAGGCTCCTAGTGGCCAGCAGGGGTTCATCATCATTAGGTAAGTTGTGCATTCATGTGTTGGGACGATGTTGTCTTTGTTTATGTTGGCGTTCTTGATTTCCTTTGTGAGCTCAATTTTTAGTTCTATGCTAATCCCTTGAAAGATAGTCATCCATATTACAATCTGACATTGAAGGAGTAGAGGAAGAGAAGGAACTGTAAAACTCATTATGACTTTTGTAAGCCTTCCAATCATCCCCAAGAAAATTCTTTTTAATTATTGAGAAGGTCCTAGGCCTTTCGGGCCTCCTCATTCTATGGGATGTCTCATCCTTACTAGAGGTGTCAAAGTTGGATGACGAGAGTCTTTGAGTATCATTGGGGTGTTCATAAACATAAGGAACTCCTGCATAAGGTTGAGTACTCAAATCTTCATTGTCAACTAATTCATTGGTTCTCCAATGAATTTCCTCACTAAGTGTGGCATTATCGTGGTCTTGTAGGAGAGCCATGGTTGTGAAGTTATGTGTGAAATTACGTGTGACTTTTAATAATTATTTCTTCTTAAAAGATATATCATTAAGTCCTTTACAGCGACCTTGTATGATATAACTAATCTAGATAACTAGCACCATCCCCGACAACGGTGCCAATGATGAGTGGTGAGGTACCCCTACACTTAACCATACAAAAATACAAGCGTTTTCACACGCGATCCAGTCAAACTCTGCAAACAGACTAGTTGTGACACCTAGATAGTTAGCCTTAGCTTGCAGTTTGTTGTCTTCCCACATGGACTAGTATTATATTTGTCATGTATGGTTTAGTCCAGAGTGAGGTGTATGATGGATTTCCTAATCTAATGCTACTCCTAAAGGCAATGGAAAGTAATATTAACTAAGCTAAGAGAGAAAGGGTGAGAGAGAATCTAGCTAGCCTAAGTGCGATGAGCATCCACCCTTAATCATTCGTACACATCTTGAACTTCATGCACGACTACCACTGGGATCACCAAGCGCAGATCCTAGGTACACTACTGGGTTACCAAGTAGTCACACTTAAATGCTCGTGATTAAATCGTACTCATTCCGCATGACGAGGAGATAAGGGTGAAGAGAGATTAATCATCTAGGAAAGCAATTAAACATTCAACAATAATTAAATCCTACTTAGCTTAGTCCACATGTTGCAAGGTTTATCAAAAAGTTCATCTTTATTGCCGCATGCAAATGTGTGCTCAGGTACAATTTTCTCAAATAGAGATCCGTTCACTTTGAGACTCCTACTGTGGGCACATGGAAATTATTCTATCTCTAGAGAGGAAAAACTAACAGAGCTTCGCTAAGAAACTAAACTGGATGGAGAAACAAGGGAGAGCCACCTCTAATTTATAGAACTGGCAACGGGCTGTGATATCACATACATGATATCGCAAGGAAAGACGCGATATCGTAGGGGATGCAATATCGCGGCCCATGCGATATCGCATCCCATCATAGATGTAGACCATTTGTTGTAGAATAACCTAGACCATAGGTGATCAAACTTGTTTCCTCTAGAGTTTACAAAAATTCTTGAAGGTCCTCAACTTCCACTAGATCAGACCATGCTTGTGTATCATGTTTCCTCTTCAAATTCATTCCAATAGATCATGGAACTCTAAGCAACGTAGCTAGACATTCTCAAACCTGAAAGGCCCTATAAGTCATGTTTTCTTCCTTGAGTTACACACGATGGACCAATAGTTGAACCACATCCATATGAGAGCCCTACTATTGGGAAGCTTCTAGAGCATCTGATGGTGAAGAAGAAAAAATGATCTAAGAGGAAGCTCCTCTAATCAAACTTGTCCTCCCAGGTATGTCCATGTGAAGCACATCAAGGGGATGAGAGCCTTACCATGCATGCCAAGGATTTTAGGTTTTTTAAAAACTCATCATCCACATCTAATCCTCTCCAACTATATCCAAACCATATTCCAATCTCCATTGTAGATCCATTGATCTAGGTGGATAATCTGAAGGATTTTTATTTGTTGGTAGAAGTTACCCTTATGTAACAAGAGGATGGGCTCACAAACATTAAGAATATTTAGGTCTTCCCTAGCAATTCCCAGGAAGAATAGGTCACAAGTTTCCTCTATAAAGGAGAGGTACACTCGCCACAGGCAAGCAAGACCCCCACTCTATCCAAGTTAGTGGGACATGAATGCCCTTCCATCCATTCATGGGGAAAAGATCCACCTTGGTCTCCTGGAGTAAGATAACATCAACATTATGATGGTTCGTAAGATTTCTTAAATACCAAAGTTTTCTCAACATTCAAATGATGAAGTAATTACAATAGAAGATGATCATTGAATGGAAATCTACACAACAAAGTTTCTTATCTACTTTATTTTCATCTCCTGAGAGGTTTTTACATCTTTGTTGGTCTAGTCGTAAGTGAGGTTACCCAAGGTTTCTTATTTTCTATATGGAATGTCCTCTGCAATCACCTATTATCTTGCTTTCTATGAGGAAGGGCATCTAGGGCTATGTTAATGGACTAGAACTATAGCGAGATCAAATTCAATGATATTCATGGGAATCATTAACTCCTGCTTCCTTCACTTCAGCTATCTCATGAACTATTTCAAAGTTTGTTGCTATGCACATGCCTTCTTAGGGTTCTGTCGCTGGCGTTGTTGTCTATTCACCATCCTATTCTTCATGATCTACCATTCCTCTTCCTCCCTAATTGTAGCCTACAGTTATGTTAGGAATACCATCATTTCCTTAATGGCCTCATGGATGAATTTAGTAGTCGTTTGCACTTCATGGCCTTCTTCCATAACCTTCTAATTTGATCACAATTTTACCAAGCTCACCTCAAGTTTGGGGGTGGTAGTAACTTCCTATGCCATATTGGTTGATAGGGGGTCAATGCATGCCTCGTTGTATCCTTGGATTGCTCCATCTTACCTATGTTCTCATGTGGCTCTGTAGGATAGTTTTTCAAGATATAAACCTTGCTCTGACAAACTACACAAACATTATGGTAGTTGTCATAATAGATATATTGCCAAAATTATCCATGTGATCTAGCCAGAATGATAGATTGGGGAACTTCTATGTCTTCAGTGAACATAAATTTGCACTACCATGTTCGATAGCCCCTTAGAAGTTTATGAGTTAATCATCAAAATTTCTTCAAAGATTCCTATGACTCTTCTCAAAACCTACTTTGACTAGAACTAGATCAACAAGCCTAGCAAGTGCAACCAAATCACCATCCATCATCACTAATTAATTCATCCCTCAATCTCCTACTACATGGGAAGCTGTCCAAGTACCCACTTTTCAACTTGCATGATAAGTCTGCCCAGATCCCATGCTAGGGCAGCCTCTACCTCTGCCATTTCCTTTCCAAATTCTAAAGTAAATAATATGACATTCCCTGTTAGGGCATTAACCTACACTTCCATCTCTTTCTATGTGGCACATCCAAGCCTATATGTCCCTCTGAAGCAACACAAGGCCAGTAGAAGTGTTAATCAACCTTCACTAAAATCTCCAATCCTAAACTTGCAACACCTTAGCCAAGATAAAGAGGTATTGATCCTCTAGGCTCTAAAAAGGTTTGAAATTTGTACTCTCATCCACATCCATCTTTATTACAAACCATTTTTTACCAAGCAAGACTTCTATAAGCATCTTCCTCCAACTTCCTTCATCTTCACCCAAACCCAAATTGGCCTCTGTTATTTACCTTCGATCCATGGGGCTCCCTACCACTAAGAGCATCTTGCCTAGCTCCACTAAAGAAGTTGTCATATGTCTTCATTTGTGGATCTTAACTTACTTGTAACCTATTAATAACTATATGCATCTGGAGATTATTCTCTATGCACAAGTTATTCAATCTATAAGAAATACTTTATCTTGAACATTCCCAGTATGCATTTAATTGAAAACTTTTCTAACATTTTAAACATCCTATAATAACAATTAACTTATTTTCAAGATGCAAGAAATTAAGAATTTGCTTAACTTGAGCAATGCAGCTAGGTGCAAAGAGTGACAAGAAGGAATGGTTGCACCTAAACAAGGATTGGCATTCTAATTTGGATTGATTTTCATATTGTCAAGTTTTCCTATTTGCAACATCATAAAATGCTTCCCCAAGTATATTCTAATATTAGTAAAACAATAATTTATTAGTATTAAAATCTTCAATGCTACAACAATTCAATTCATACTTACAAATATCAATCTTAACATCTTCGAAAAAATTTAATGCAACATAAATATGATTGAAATAATCATTAAGGTACCCATTGTGTGTTTAATGCAAAAGTAACAATGGAATTCATTTTAAAAAAATTTTGATAGCACCACCAATTCATGGGTACATAAATATTATTGTTGGAAAAATGAAAACAAATACGTTACTATTATTTGTTGTATTTCCTCTTATGTTTTTTAAAAAGATGTTGCATTAAAAAAGGGGAGGGGGGGTGGGGAGCGAGGCACAAAGGGGGTCACTTTGTAAAGTGATGTTTATGTGGGGATGTGTTTTATCCCACATGAGTTAGGATTGGGATTTGTTCCTAATGTTTCCTTATAAATAAAAGGCTGGGGGTAGCCTCTAGGTGTGTGTGTTTTTTGATGTGAAAGCATTGTATCGAGGTTTTACCTTAGAGACATGAGTCTTGTTGATGTTGATATGAGATTTTTTGGAGTAATAGATTAGGTGCTTGGGAAGGCTATAAGGATGGCTTGTGTCCTTAAGATTTGAGTAGAACAGTAAGTAGATCAGCATTTTCGTGGAGATCGAGTAAAAAGGGCTCAAACCATGTAAATTTCTATGTTCTTGTGCTATTTTCTTTTGTTGTTTTCATTCTATTGTTACAGCAAATGTTTGCTAGAGTTTACAATGTTTTTACAGTGATTTATAATGTTTATTTGATCTACTATAATGTGATATATTCTACCTTTAATATTTTGTTCAGATCTACAGCATTCTCCAGAGCTTCTCTAGCATGTTTTCAGATCTAATCTGTTGATTGTTTTATTGAAACTCTCACTTCCAATCATAACAACTAGTATTGGAGCTAGATCTAAAAAGATGGAGAGGCTACAAACAATGGAAAGATTGATAGGAAGGAGTTGAAATGTCTAGAGCATTTTGATGAAAGTTGTTTTAGCACAAAAGGAGTGCCTAGAGGCCCTAAAACCCTCTTAATCAACAAGAATGTTGAATGCTACTGAGAGAAAGATTAAAACTAGGGCATTATCTTTTATTCATCCAACCATAAGTAGTTGGATCTTGGCATTAATTAAACTTGATATGGATCAACATGATCTATAGCAAATGCTAAGGAATAGTTTTGATAAAACATCAAGTTTGAATTTCTTTCACATTTATTAGAGAGTTTTTAGATGCAAGAAGAGATCTGATGTGTCTTTCCAATATCATTTGATTAAGATGATGGGAAATTTGAATAAGTTGAAAAAATATAAAATTGTTATTTTAGATTTAGTTAAATCCTATGCTCTGTTAGACTCCTTACCTAATTATTGGTCTACAATTGTGACGTCTATTACTACTTTTATGAGTGCTTCATCTATGATGTTTGAATAAGTCATGTCTACCCTTCAAGATTCAAAAAGAAAAGTAGATGAGTCTTTTAGACCTGGAAATGTTCATGTAGTAGAGGAAAGAGGGAGAAGTAAGAGATGTTTCCCAAGCATGGGGAGAAGCAGGAGTAGAGGTATATCATGTGACAAAACTCAAACTCAAGAGTGCTAGTTCTGTAAGAAGAAAGGTTATTTGAAGAAGGACTGCTTTGCATGGAAAGCACAAAAAAAATAAAGGAAGGGAGAAGAAGTTGGAAGAAGGAACATGAAAGGTAAATGAAATTGAAGAAAATGTTAGTTTCTTGGTTCAAGAACTATATACGTTGATGGTAAATTCATATAACTCTATTGTAGCAGTTTTTAATGCAAAAAATTTTGAAGTGTGGCATAGACATCTTGGACAAATTGGCTAGCCAAGCTTAAAGGTACTTCAAAATTAGTATCTCATTCTTGTATTTTCTTATGCCCAAACTAATTGCAAAGACTATTTAGTTGAAAAATTTATAAGAGTAAATTTTCGTAGGGATTTGAACAGCAGAAAGAAAAATAAGTTAGAATTGTCCTATGACTCCTATTTTTCTTGATGGATCTATTTATTTTGTGACACTCATAGATGATTGTACAAAAAAGGTTTGGGTTTATATGTTGAAATCAAAAGATGAAGTGTTTTCAATTTTCATGCAAGAGTAGAAAATGAAACTAGTCTAAAAATAAAATGTCTGCAAACTAATAATAGTGGGGACTACACTTCCAAAGCATTTGTTGATATCTACAATAACAAAGGAATTAGGCACATTCGTACCCCTCCTAGTACACCACAGGAAAATGGAGTTGCTAAAAGATGCAACAGAACATTGCTGGATCGTGCTAGAACAATGGTTTCAGGTGCTAGCCTACTTAAAACATTTTGGGGAGAGATAATGAAGATGGTTGCATATTTAGTGAACACGTCTCCACATTCTTCAATTGATAATGTTGTTCCAAAAGCTATTTGGAGAGGTAAAGACATTTCATATAGTCATTTAAAAATTTTTGCATTCAAGGCATTTATGCATATTCCAAAGGAGAACAAGACTAAGCTGCACGACAAATCTAAACATTGCATATTTATTGGATATGGAAAAGATGAGTTAGAATTTAGACTTTGGGATCCTAAATTGAAACATGTAGTAAGATCAAAGGACATTAAATTAAGAGAAAATGTGATGTTTAGTAAGCTACAAAAGAAAGACAATAACAATGATGACTTAGAAAGTAGGAGGACTCCTTTTATGGTGATTGAATAAGTTGAAAATGATGAAGTTCATGGAATTTCCAAATCTAGAAACATTGGATAGCATGTTAGAATTATAGGGCAGCAAGCTAAAAATGAAGGGCAATAATCTAGAAGTTTAAGATAGTAAGGGCAGCAAGTTGGAAGTATAGGGCAACAAGCTGAGAACTCAGGACAACAAAAGAGAAAATGGAGGACAAGAAGGAAATGAGGTAGAAGATGATGGACAACAAGCTACAAATGTGTCTCATTGGGTTAGAAGGTCAATAAGAGCTACTAGACCTCTTGATAGGTATTCTTCCTCGTTGAATTATGTACTTTATAGTGACAGTGGTGAACCAAAAATAATGGAGAACGCCATGACATGTGCTAATGCTACAAAGTGGAAAGCAATTATGAATGATAAATGGGAATCACTCCAGCAGAACAAAACATGGAAGCTGGTTCAGTGCGAAAAGGAAGAAAACCTTTGGAGTGCATGTGGCTATACAGAATTACAGTGGAGGCCAATGGGGAAAAACATTTCAAGGCTAGATTGGTAGTAAAAGGCTATGCACAGAAACCAGGTGTAGATTTTCAAGAAATTTTTTCTCTAATGGTGAAATACTCTTCTATATGTTTAGTATTATCTTTGGTTGCTAGCATAAATTTGGAGTTGGAACAGCTTGACATAAAAATAGCATTCCTCCATGGAGATTTGAAGAAAAAATATGCATGAAATAGCTAGAAGGGTATGAAAAATAACAAGGTTTAGGTCTAGTTTGCAAACTGAAAAATAGCTTATATGGTCTCAAACAAACCCCTAGGCAATGGTATAAAAGGTTTGATGCCTTCATGACGAAGCTAACTTATCAAAGAAAGAATCTGAACCACAATGTGTATTTTTCTAGAGATGTTTCAAGTAAGTTTACAATGTTGTTGTTGTATGTTGATGATATGTTAATTGCTAGAAATAACATAGCAAAAATAAAATGTCTAAAGTTGGAAATAGGCAAAGAATTTGCAATGAAGGATTTGGGACAAGCAAAGAAAATTCTTGGAATGAATATTTACAAGGATAGAAAAAGGAAGAAGCTATGGCTAAGTTAGGATGAATACATTGGAAAGGTTCTGAAATGTTTCAACATGGAGGATGCAAAACCTATAAGTATACCTCTTTCAACACAACTTAGTTTATCAAAGGACTATCCAAAGTTAAAGGAGGATTTTGAAAAGGTAAAAAACATCCCATATACTTTTGTTGTTGGGTCATTAATGTATGCCATGGTTTGTACATGTCATGATATTGCTTATGCCATTGGAGTAGTTAGTAGATTTATGACCAACTATGGATGGAATCACTAGTTGGCTGTTAAATGTATTCTAAAATATTTTAAGGGTACAAAAATGCATTGCTTATGTTTTGGAGATGGTAATATGCACATTGGAGGTTTTGTGGATGCAAACTTTGCTGCTGATTAGGATATAAGACGTTCCACTATAGGGTACATGTTTATTTTTGGTGGTGCAACAATGAGTTGGTTGTCACATCTACAACCACTAATAACTTTATCTACAACCAAATCAGAATATGTAGCCTTCATAAAAGCATGCAAGGAGATGTTATGCTTGAAGAGATTTCTGCAACCTCTTGGATTAAAACAATAAAGGTATATTATGTCTTGTAACAGTGTGACTACAATCCATCTTGTAAAGAATTTTGTCTTTCATGCCAAGATGAAACATATAAATGTTCAATTCCACTTCATAAGAGAAATCATAAAGAAAGGTTTGGTGCATGTTCAAAAGGTCCATATAAAGCTGATGCTTTAACAAACTAGTGTAGCTAAAGAACACATCTTTTGTAGAAAAAACCTTGAAATAGCTAAAGCTTAATCAAAAAACTAGTGTAGCTAAAGAACACATCTTTTGTAGAAAAAACCTTGAAATAGCTAAAGCTTAATCAAAAGTGTGCTTCTCTTGAAGGTTGGTTAAACTTGTCTTCAAGAGAGTTTGTTGAAAAAGTGAAGACAAATGTGTTACTATTATTTGTTGTATTTTCACTTACGTTTTTAAAAAAGGATGTTGCATTAAAAATGATGTTTATGTGAAATGCTTTTTATTCCACGAGTTAGAATAGGGTTTGGTCCTAATGTTTCCTAGGATAGCCATTAGGTGTGTGTAATTTTTGATGTAGAAGTATTATATTGAGATTTTACCTTGGAAAAGTAAGTCCAAGTCTTGTTGATATGAGATTTGGAGTAACAAATTGACTGCTTGAAAAAGGCTTGTGTCTTTAAGATTTGAAAAAGGCTTGTGTCTTTAAGATTTGAATAGAATAGAAAGTAGATCAACATTGTCGTGAAAAGCCTAAATCATGTAAATCTTTGGATTCTTTTGCTATTTTCTTTATTGTTGTGATATCTTCTACCTTTAACGTTTTCAGATCTGCAACGTTTTAATAATTTCTCCAACTTCTCTAACGTATTTTCAGATATGATCTATTGATTATTTCATCTATTGATTATTTTATTGAAACTCTTACTTTCGATCATAAAAATTATAATGGAGAGTTTACCCAAGCACCACAGCCATGATGATGACAATGACTCATAGAATGCAATTCTCAAAGATATTTAAATATAAACCTTTTTAAGCTGTTGCTTCAAAGATACTGAGCCGGATACGCATTAGCTGGAACGACTAGTTTTCCGGGAAAGAGTATCCTTTTTAAGTACACGACTTAGAAGCACCAAAGAAGTTCATGAAGCTTAAGATTTTAGGAAACTAATTACTCATCTCTTAGAACACCATGAAATTTAAATGATGTAGAGATTTATAAAATTCAGCATGAAATTTAAATGGTGTAGAGATTTATAAAATTCAGCATTTTTATCTGTTATGGAATCTGACAGAAATTTGTAAGATACAAAAGCTGAAAATCTGCAACCCTAATGAAGTATTTATGGTATTAGTTTGGATTTGCAATGGTTAAGTTTTTTCTTTTTTCTTTTTTTTTGCCCTTTTCCAATGACATTTCAGTTTGATATTTCTAATTGTCCCACCTAATTTAAAGCGTTATCGAATTCCCACGGCTTAAGTAAGAATGACATGCTTTCAAAGATCATGTTGTAACTTTACGTTCTTACACTGCGTCTTCAGTTTTTGATGACTATAACAGAAATTTTGCAAGGTGTTTTATATCCGTGAGCAGAGCAAATTGATCATCGCTTCACAATTCCAAGTGGACTTCCTCAAGTTCAGAGTAGGATGTATAGGACTCGATTATCGCTTCGTATACTTTCACTCCCTTAAGATACTCGGCTTCATTTAGAAACTGCAGCAATACCATCAAAATATTACACAAATGTTAAGTAACAAGGAACAAATAGAAATAATAATAAAAATGCAAACTCTCAGTGATAGTAGAACCTCGTTGTGATCATGAAGTAAAATTGGGGTATTTGCCATTGGTGAGAATCCTAGTGCTGGGATTCCAACCTCCCGTACATAGCGTGCATCTGTGGCACCTTGGAAAATTTCTGGCTTGTGAAGTTTTCCTCCAGCATTTAATACAGACCTTTCAAGCAACGCCCACCAGGGATTTGAATCATTAGCTACTGTCACAGGCAGAAGCCCAAGCTTGTTCAACACGGGTACTTTCTGTACAAACTGATCCAAAGCCCAGGTCAAGTGACATGCAAGAACATAATACACTAAATTTAATATAGACAGAAGTCAAATAATTAAAGTAATTTCAAATAAAAAGGCAACATGAATAAAATAGAATCAGAAACTGGATACAGTCAAGAGTTCTAAGCCATGTAATAATGAAATAAAGCTGTTCATCAAAGTAAAGAACCCAAAGAACTATTGAAGCATTAGATCGAGTTCTCCCAAATACCTAGATATGAGCATAATAATTTTTTGAAAATGCGTTTTTTGCCAAATAAATCAAATATTTTTTTAACAACTAATTAACATTGATCATTTTGCTGCGGGAAGTTAACTTATTCGTGAAGTACATTCATCCATAGTATTTGGGCACTTTCTGTCATATTATTAGTATGTATTCTAAGGGATCAAAGCCATGTAATCTTTGTCATCAATTCGAAGAAGAAGACAAATAAGTTTTATTAGGTATTTATCAATTGATGGGCAGATGTACTTAATTGTGGCCCAATTCATTATTATTAGTTGGGAATGTATTTTCCTCAATCCCTGGCCCTTGAAAATTCTATATAAACAAAGCCCATACCATGATGTAATTGACCTGTTTTGAAAGTAATAAAGTTGATGTTTGATTTTCCTTGCAATTTCATGAATTTTTATATTCATCTCTTCTCTCACATTCACTGGTATCAACTCCCATTCTCAATTCTCAATCCATCATCATAGTCATCATTGCAACCAAATTATTAAGTAACCATAATATTAAATGCATTATCAAGATTTCAATAACTCATTTTATCACACTCCAAAAAGACATTCCAGAATTATGGCATCTAGAAGATCAGGAGTCAAACCTACATAAGTTAATCAAATTGCTTTCAAATCAATTTGATTTATCTGTAAGGATCCTCCATTCTAATTAGTGACATCATTAATCAGTTTTCTCAAAATTTTTATCATTCAAGAAATGAATGCATCGCCGTAAGCTTGGTCAAAGGTTTGCCTTGAAAACAGTTATTCAATGGTTGTTAAAGGATTTAACAAGATGTGCTTTTGTACAATGCAATAAGACCATCAATGAAAAATATTACAAAAACTCGTGATTCCAAAAGACGGTCCAAACTAATTTGAATCTAGTATCGGGATTAGTCTGTAAGCATGGGCCATTCAATAAATTTAGATTTTCAAGCATTATAACTTGGATCTTCACATGCATATATGATTGTAACTTGGTAGACCTCAGTCATGAGAACGTGTTTGTATCTCAGATACAAACACTACGGGCTCGTCAATAATGTATATAGCTACAATCACATCCATAGAAAATATCTTACAACAGCTACCTGATACTAACTAGGATTATCAATAGAAAATTTACACTTAAAGTACATTTAGATCTATCCAGAACTAACCTCAAATGTCATATTGCGTGAAGCAGGTGCCCATTCTTCTGAAATCCGTCTTTCCAATGATCTTGAACAAGCCGTAGGTGACACACGAATGTCAAAGCCTGCCTCTGCCTCAGAAGGCTGAAGATTCATAACAAAGCCCTGAAATTGAGGGCAAAAATCTTGTAGGAAGTCTTTTCATGATTTTTCTGATAAAACTCAATGTGTAACCATCCAGGAATTCATCACAAACAACATAGTTTCCCTATCCAGAAACCAGCCCCACGGTCTCTAGGATAACAGAGATGGCCAAAGTTACCCAGAAAATTGCAGTTAAATGCCAAGAATCTCCATGCAAATACTCTCAAAATTTGTCTTTTGAACATTCAGGGGAAAAGCAAACCAAAAATTAAAAAGTCAATAATCCTCAAGCAAAAATGGGATTTAAACATTCTCCTTCACAACCCATTCTTTTGGAAGGAAGAACATAAAGATTTCCTATCAAAAATCATCAGGCTCAACACATGCATGTGGCAAAGATGCATATGCTAAGGTGAATGCTTGGTATGACTAAGAGAGATTTATTAAGGGGAGCTTTGGATTAGAACATATGGATAAGAGGATAAAGGAAAGTCATCTTAGATGGTTTTGTCACAAGACCAGAGAACGATCCTGTTATAAGAGGTTGTTTTATTAAAGTTGAAAGGAACAAACAAAGAAGACCAAAACACACTCAGTTTGCTTGCATAAAGAAAGACATCCAAAGATTTGGACATTAATGCTTATTTGGCTCTTCATATAAGTAAATGGTATAAAATAACTCATATAGCCAACCCCATGTAGTTAAGGTAAGGCTAGGATGATAATGATGATGGTGAATGTAAAGATTTCCTATCTTGTACTAATTGATTTTGCATCTCTTTATATGATAATATAAAAATTAATATTATTAGTCATGCTTCTGTGGTAAAACTACAATGACGAAAAATGTTGGCTGTAGGTCCAATTCTATCAAGGTGAGCCACTTGCTGGTAAAGGCATGTGACTCACAATTCAACAAGTTACAAGTTCAATCCCAGTAGGCTCAGGCATTATGCAAAAGATTGCTGAAACTGAATTGGTCTAATATATAAATGAGGTCTTGTCTGTAACTAAAACAGCTTTCAGTTTCACTGATCCTTAACTTCAATACAAAGTGGGACAATTTCTACGTTGGCATTTTTATGACTTTCCATTGAAGAACTTGTTAAGAATGTCAAAGTTCTAACACACAATAAATCCAGCATGCAAGTTTAGCGAATCATACCCAATAACAGTTGAATTTTTACCATTTACAAATAACTGACCATAATTTTAATAAAACTGATAAGAAAATTTATTATTACCCCTCTTAAGAGACCCAGAGATCTCTTGGGCAGAGCATGTATACCATTCAAGTAAATCTCAAAGTATGTTCAACATAGTGACCCAAGGACAAAGCAGGAAGCTGGAAGAATGCAAACAAATTATCTGCAGCTATTCTACATTAGTTTCAACGACACTCTGTGGCATAGGATTCAGGAAAGATGTAATATTCATTCTGAATTTTTTTCTCTAATTACAATCTACATGTTCTTTCCTAATGTGGAATGTTCTTCCATCTGTTTCAAACATTGAGTGATGGACACTTATGCTCTACATGATAGTATCTAAGAAGTTTGCATTAGTTTTAAGATTTTCATCTTTGATTGTTTGCAAATAACGGTTTACTTGAAAATTTTCTGTAGTTACTTTTTGCCATAAAGTGGATGAAAGTTTTCTGAATTATTTAGTAAAGCAGAATCTCCAAAAATAAAAACTAAAAGCACAACATTGCACTACCGTAGGAGTAGGAGTTCCTCCTTTAAGAAAAACCATATTCACAGATACTACATCACCCTCAGCTGCCAATCCTGCTCTGACAAGATCAAATTGGGATGCACGGTATCGGTTTATGCATCCTAGACTCTTCATTAGGTTTTCCATTGCACTGTTATCATATAGTTTTGATCCATGCCCAGGAGCACCAACCGCCTTGATTGTCAGCCACCACGGTGACCTCTCTCCATAAAAGACCCTGCACAGTATGTTGAGTATGCAGCATCTTTATAAACTTCCTTTTTTATAGAAATATGAAATACGCCAAAGCACCAAAATTTTCCAAAATTGATTACAAATTAACTTTCAAAGTATTCCTTTGAACTTGATAAGTGGTAATGCTTCAAGCAAATTCATCCACATGGTGCATGACTTATTGGGTAAGGCATGCAGCTTGCATCCTACAAGTCATAGGCTCAATCCCAATAGGCTGTTGCAATATACATGCATTATGCAAAAGATTGTTGAAACTCAACTGGTCCAATAGGCCCATAAGGTCTAGGACATAATTAAATACAATATCAGTTTCAAAATCTCAGGTCAGAAAGCATCTGCACATACATCATCTTTGATCTATTGGTCTAACAACGCACTTGTATAATCCAAAACAGTTTTAGATACAATGACTTACTCCAGAAACTTCTAATTGAAGATTTTTTTTTCTTGGTAATTTCTGTCAAATTTGATGAGAATTGACAGCTATATAAAAAGTATCTGCATGTGGATCTGAAAGTTGAGCACCAATGCAGGGTACAATAAAATCCACATATAGAACATATATATCACAGTTCCCTTATATCTTAAATCCAAAAGAATAAAAATGCCAATACAGGTGAATCTATTGAGTTAGAAAGATGATTAATAAGTCCGGAAAGTCTTTTCTGTCAAAGCAGAAAAAACGTCTTGAAGGCTTTATAAATGAATACGTTGGAAAAATGATTCGCAACCAAAACAGCTAAAATATCATATTTTCATCATCTGTTTCATTCTGACAAGCAAAAATACTGTTAAAACACATAAAATTTTGAAATATTAACACACACACATAAAATATCACCAACAATAAAAACACCCATACTAAAGTACTTCAAATAATCTACAACTTTATATGAATGAAGAATACATCCAATTTTGCACATTTTCAGACAATTACAACACCAAATTACAAGAATAGGATAATCTTGGATGCAATGAGATGAATGTAAGGCCTTTTCAGAACACTCTGTCAATCCATAGAATCCTTTAAGATTAACATATATACAAAATAGAATTCTCCAACTCAATCAAATGGTCAGACTATCAAGACAGACATGTATTAAATTTGATGACAGCCCATTCTATGATTTGCTACATAGACTTCAAATCTCCAAACTATCAACATAGCAGCATGCTGTATCGAACACGTTCACTGAGTGGCTTCTCTAGAAAAGAAAAACTAACTAGATACACTAGCGTCTACGTTGAACATTCTTAACTCTTGCACATACAAAGCAAAGATAAGAACAAATTTTACCCATGCCTGTGTGCTTCACTAACTTGGTACTTCTAAGATCTAACCTCTGGTTGACTTTAGATTTTAGAACTCCACATTAGAATCTTTATTACCTAACACATCTGGGAAAACAATTTATCTAGTAACCAGCCCTAAAATTCATAGAACAGAACTTAGAGTTAAAACCAGAATATTCATGTCCTAAGCTATTAATAATAAAATGTAAGAAAGAAAATCCCAAAGGCAAATGTGAGATTATTTTTTTTGCTATCATGAGTTCAGGTGGCCTTACTCAGACGTCTGTTTTATTTTTATTTTTTACAGAGTGCTAGGTGGCGTTTACAAATAAAGCAACAGAAAAGTGAACTTAAAATCTAGCGAAGGCAAAAACAGTTTCCATTTCATCAAGACCGGCAGCTAAAGTTTATGAACAATCCAATATTCAAACATAAACAGAGATTCAACCATCTGAAAGTCGCCAGAAAATTATAGAAAGCAATCAGCTCCGTACCTATAACCCTCATCAGGCGAAGCCAAGCCTTCGTCAAGCACGATTCCAACATTAAGCTTCCTGAAAACCTCGGACTCCACAAACTTTTCAGCTCCGTCATGGCCTCCGATCTCCTCGTCCGGAACAAACGAAAGAAGCAGAGTTCTAGTTGGAACAAAACCCTTGCTCTTGAGATTCCTAACGGCTTCCAAGTACTGAGTGGAGACACACTTCATATCCTGAGAGCCCCGCGCGAAGATATTGCCTTGCTCGTCTCTGTTCGCCTGGAAAGGCGGATGAATCCACTTTTCTTCCTCCGCGGTCACAACATCCATGTGAGAATTCAGCAGAACGGAGGGTAGATTTTTGTGCTTTCCTTGCCATGTTAAAAGCACCAAAGGCTTTCCGGGAACCAATTCAAGGACCTGCGAAGAAAGTCCGATGGATTTAGCCTCGGACAGTATAAAGTCCGAAGCTTTGGCGTAGTCCGGGTTTGGCTGCGCGGTGTTTATGCGAAGGTATTGCTGAAACCTTGCGATTTGAGCGGATTCTGCATCTGAGAGCGCTGATGCACAGGAATGAAGAGCAATCCATGCCACAATAAGAGCTGCTGTCACCATTTTGGAGAGAGGAGAATGCTTTCTTTGCATGGCGCTTGAAACCGGAATGTGGCTAGACTAGCTAGTTAGCATCTAAAACAGCCATGTGGCTAGCCGTCGTAANGTTTTTTTACACCAATTTGCTTATATTAAAAGCCAAATAAGCATTAATACTCAAGTTTTTGATGTCTTTTTTTATGCAAACAAATCATGTATATTTTGATCTATCTATTTGTTGATTTCCTCAACCTTAATAGAACAAAATATTCTAATACACAAGCATTAATTGGTATTTTTTAACCATTCAACTCTTGTCATTTCCAAACTTATTCTATCAAGAGAGTTGTTGACTTGATCTTTCGAGTCTATACACAAAATCTAGTACATGCTTCTATGCTACATGTATATGTTCAGCATGATAGCTTTATATATGAAACACTTTTCAAGAAAATACGTAACCAAACCATGTTTTAGCATGAAACGTTTCTATGTGTTATAAAATCCAGTAATTAATATACGAGGCCATGAGCAATAGAATCTTATAATTAAATTAATACATAAGCTGATGAGCAATAAAAGCCACGAGATGATCTGAGAACGACTGTGAGAGTAGCTATGATCGTGTTCATGGGTCACTGGCATTTGCAACGAAGTAATGACGTTCACCAGCAGGAAGAAAAAAGAAGATTGTCTACGACGGCTAGCCACATGGCTGTTCTAGGATGCTAGCCACGTTCCGTTTTCCAGCGCCATGCAAACANAACAAAGAAGAGGTAGTATCTGAAATTGCATATTCTTTATTTTGCTAAGGAAGCAAATAGGAGCAAACAATGAAAACAATCATTGTTTCAAAATTAGAATGGGAAATGATGGTAACACTTGGATACCCTTGAAGCAAAGTCAAAAATGATGAGCAAAAGAATGAAGCAACATGAAACCCTCATGGAGGGTTTTATTGTGCAAATGAAATTTTTACTGAATCATTTGAAAAATCAGTACAAAGAGATTCTTGAAAAACTTACAACATTGAATGCCAAGATTGGCAACATAGCTCATTCATAAAGGTAGGTCCAGCATAATAATTTGAATAATACATCACAAGAGGTAAGTAAGATAATTTTAGACATACTAAAGGAGGAAGGATACAACAGAAAAAATGAGAAAAAGCATTAAATCTATACTTGGTTAGGGTACCTGAAAAGAAGGAAATTTTGATTGAAGAAATCTCTAAGTTGTTAAAAGAAAGATTTCATCAAACAAAGAAACCCCATATTTTGGAGGCTATCAAAATAGGTCAAGAGGGAGAAAGAAGTCATCATCTTATTATTAAATTTAAGGATCCTAAGGTAAGGATAAAATTTGGGAGAATTGATGTAATCTAAAAGGTGAAAAATTATAGCTAAATAAAGACCTTCCACATAAAGAATACACTAAGAAAGTTAAAGAATGAAAGAAAGTGAAAAAGGAAAGAGAGGAAGGAAAATTTGCTTATCTTAGTGCTAAATATACTATAGTTATCAAAGATCATAAATAAGAATTAAAATTTCTACACTAAAGTTTTTTTTTAATATTGACGGCTTTGTAGTAGATAAACTTATTAATTTGCATAGTATTTCTTTCTTCAATAAATTTGATGTTTTTGGGATTGTAAAAACATGTCATGGGAATGAATCCAATGATCATTTATGTCTAGGTTTTCATATTTTTTCTTTTCGTTATAGAAAAAAAAGTGAACATGGAAGACATTGTAGTGGTCTAGCTAAGTTGATTCATAGTACCATACAACAATATATAACAATTGAAAAAAATAGATAAATACAAGCAATATGCTTAGATTTGAATAGCTCATGAGAAGGTTAGCTTTTTTATTTTTTATTTTTAGATTTTTGTTATTTTGCTTGTCAAGAAGCTACTTTTTATGATAAAGAAAATCTATGAAGATACTTTTCTATTCAAAACCTTGGGACTAATATTGCTACATTTGCTTAGATGGGAAAAATTTGTTTGTGTGGGAACTTTAATGCTAGGGTTGGGCTTGAACAAATTCCAATAAGCTTTTAGAATTAGCAAAGATATTTAAACTATGAGAATAATGTAAAGTGGAAAAGGTTCTCTCAAGACACATAAGTTAATCATAGAGGTAGACATTTATTGGATTGGGATCAAGGTTTAAATTTGGTAATTCTTAATGGGTTAACTAATTTTTCCAATTTTGGTTGCCACACATTCGTAAGATCATAAGGTTCTTCATGTATTAATTTTGTGATTACCAATATAGAGACTCTAGCTTATGTTAAACACTTTGTGGTATGTGATGAGGTGATTGAGTCTAACTATTGACCACTATATTTTAGCCTTTTGATAAATTTACAACATGTTAGACATCAGAGAAAGCTAGTTTCTTGCAAGATAACAAACAAATTCAAGTTAAATTTTTAAGAGAAAGTTTAAAAACACTAAAATTCTAATGTAAAACTTGAAAAAAATTTAGTGGTAGTAGCATAACATGTTTCTAGAAAAGCATCAACACAATTCCAACATTGGTTTAATTTTGAATATGTGACAACTAGACTTAAATTAAAAACACAAAAATTTCCAATAGCTATTACACTTTATAAGAATTTGATTCAAAATAAAAAGAGATAGTTTATTAAAGAGAAACCAGCTACTCTTCTCCACATGATCAAGCAAGAACCAAGAAATTTCTAGAAGTTGCTTCATCAAAAGAAAAGATTGAAATCAAAATTTTTCTTTTTTGATATTCTATAATTTTATCAAAATTTGTTTCAAGGAAATGGTAAGCTAGTAGGAGATCGACAAGACAATGTCAATCTTTTCATCTCCTTTAAGGACACTAGGCAAAGCATAAAAAAGCTAACCTAATGTAAAGCAACTAATGCAAAAAAACTATATAGAGAAATGTTAACTTAGGGAGGACCTTTGGTACAATAGACAATTTGGAAAAATCTAAAGCATGCTTTCAAAATTAGTTTATATAAAGAATGGTACATTAACAAAGCTATTTTGCTCTTTAAAAAAGAAGATTTATCTAATTAAAATAATTATAGGTTGCTTATAATTAGTAATATTTTTGCTAAGATTTTGAGAAATATTCTTGAAATGAAGATTGGAAAATATATAGAAGAAAACAATTTATAAGCAGTTTCACAAGCTGGGTTTAAACATCACCATTCTACTATTGATCACCTCATTATATTGAATTATCCTATTGATTGTGCAAAAGGAAAAAGAAAATGAAATTTTGTTTACTTTGTGGATTTCTCTAAAGCATATGATTTAGTTATTCAAAGCAAGTTGTAGAAGCAGTTATAACACATTGGTACTCCGTCTTTGCTAGCTGCCATTCAAAGTCTTTAACAAGAGGTATATATACAGATCACAAATCATCACTTCCATAAAAAAATTTTATTGTATGGTGATATTAGGGTGAAACAAGGTTGTCCTATTTTGCCTACACTTTTTGGTATTTTCATTGATAAACATGAAAAGTAGATATAAAAAATTCTAGATAGATACTCTATTAAAATTATTGATTACTTTATTAATCTTTTGTTATATGTTGATGATGTAGCTCTTATCTCCAACTCTAAGGAAGGCCACAACAAATGCTTATTATTTTGGATGATTCTTGCCAACATTCAAGAAAGAAAATGTGTAAAAATCCAAAATTATGGTATGTGACACTCGGAATCATGATTATTCTTTCACTATTGGAAAGGACTCAGCACCAAATTATAGATACCTTGATTTAGTCTTTTTCACAATTATGGTTAGGTGATATGCATTAAAAGAGGATTGTAGGAGGATTATGAGCCTTATTTGATTTAAAAAGAAAATGTCATAAGAAAACTATGTGGGCCTAGAAATTTCAAATAATAGTTAATTTACTCTATTGTGCAACCAACTCTTTTGTATGGG
Organism: Gnetum montanum; assembly: GCA_015680685.1. Classification (NCBI taxonomy): domain Eukaryota; kingdom Viridiplantae; phylum Streptophyta; class Gnetopsida; order Gnetales; family Gnetaceae; genus Gnetum; species Gnetum montanum. The sequence continues at coordinate 133,404 of MNCI01012465.1, read as the reverse complement.
TGTTGATGAGTGGTGGAGTAATCCAACACCCAATCATATAAGTCATAGGTGTTCATGTGCAACCATATTGTAATTCATGGACAAGACAATGTGAATACACTAGTAATTGGTTTAAGTTCAAGACTATTGTCTTCCCACATGGAGCTAGTGAAGTCTATGTGTATGGTTTAGCTCATAGTGAGGTATATGAGAGCTAATGTTCTTGGGCCATTACTACTCCTAGTGAACATGATGAAATAGAAATAGTTTCTAAATCTAAGTAAAATAGTAAACAAATCTACTCTATCCTATGGCAATGGATATTCAGTCTTGGTTTACCTTACATGCCTCAGACTCATTGAGTCATCACTAGGATTACCAAGTGTACCACTACTAGACATACCAAGTGATAACACTACTAGGTTACTCGATAACTACACTTAGCACTTGAAGCTAGTTGTATCCATCCCGCTTACTTTCAACATGTAAAAAAACGTGCTTGTAAAGTAAATGAATAACTAAGGAAAACAAGAACAATTATTCTAAGTAAACAGAAAGAAAACTAAGTGGATGTTGCAATGATGATAAATAATCTTGATCTTTATTACTGGTCATGAATTGTGTCTAAGTACAATTTACTTGAATAAAGACATCGTACAATCACTCAACACCACACTCTAGGCATACACTTCTAAATGCTAAAGACTAAGTTCATAAAAATAAACTGAAAGAGTTTCACTACTATGAAATGCAATCTATTACAAATCTATGCACCTAAGTATTGTATTTATAGGCTAGCATGCATATTGCAATATTGCATATGTGATGACATAGCTTATGCTATGATATCAGATCTACAATATCATAGCTACTCTATTAGATATATGATATCATAGCCAAATAAAAATTGACTTTATCATACCCCAACAATTGACTGGAAACTCATCCTTGAGTTAAAACAAAATGAGAATAGAGTCCTTTACAAAATTGTAAGGTAGATTTACATGACTAACTTAACTATATACATGACACCAAATGCCACAATGGTGTTTATAAAATGGATACAAGACATGACAAGATAAACTTTTGACAAAAACAAAACTTCACAAAGCTCAATGTAGCCTATGTAGGGCCTAGTGGTGGTGCCTCCTCCATCAGTTACTTCCCCTTGTCATCAGGCTTTTGAAACTTGTATCTATTGAGGAGCACCTAAAGTTTTTCCTCCTCCATGCTAGGGTCATGTATCATCCATGCTTGTTGTGCAATGTGTGATGATGCTGGTACATCCCATGGACATGGCAGTTGTGGAAACATTTGATTGGCCTTGATGTACCATACTACGAACTATTTTCTCTCTTCTTCAAATGGCCTATCCAACTTGCATAAATCCCAATAATTAGACATTCTTCTAGCTAGGTTCACTACAATATCTTTCTATCCTTGGTAACTAGCCTTAACTATTTCTAATTTACAGTCTTCCACCTGAAGCTTCTATAGAGCATCTTTTTGATCTACAAACTCCTTTTTGTACAATGCATATGTGGCTGCTACTTATTGTTCAAGTTCATTTCTAGGCTTTCCTACTATCAACATGGCCAAGTTAGCATAACGAAGGTTAGCTAAACCCATGTATTCTTTCAAATCTTCTTCTTTCAAGTCTTTGTTTTTGATCTGTGCTTGGTGGACATGAGCATAACTATCCAAGATGGGTTGCTCATTTGGATTTTACAGTAATCTAGAATTGATCTATGCTTTTGCCATTTGGATTTCCTTCTCATTGATTTGTTTATACATGCCAACCTAATTGTGAAAGTGTTTCTTGAGCCTCTCATGCTTCTTAGCTTCATTCTACCATGTGTTAATTTCAATAGTAGATTTCTGTATGATCACACATACCTCCTCCATTGAGAGGAAAATGCTTTCTATTACTAAGTAGCTCATATCTTGGTTAACTCTTTAATGAGTAGCGAGGTACCCCTATGTTGAACCATATGAATCACAAAGTGTTCACATGTGATATAGTTTTTGGTGTACTAGTTATTTAGGAAGTAAACTATATGTTGAGGACATTCGTTATGTTTCCAACTACACTTGTGAAACTCAAGGGTATGGTTTAAGTGTAATTTAGGCACATGATTTTTGTTATTTTATATTTTATGATTTCGATGCTTGAAATAAACAAGATAGAGAATAAAGTAATTTAATACCTACTTTAGTCTAATGAGCTAACTACTGTTCAACTAGTCCTAACATAAGTATTTGGTCCCACTTGCTGTACACATCATGAACACGTATAACGTTGCTGGGTTACCAAGCATTAAGCACTGCTAGGATTACCAAACGTCATACGCATGCTTGAAGCAGTCATACTTATGTGTTTACTTAATTGTTATTTAGCTTATCTCTCTTAATCACTTAATTAGCTTAATTACTAGAAAACATTGAATATATAGCTAAAAATATTAAATGCATGATAAAAAATTTAAACTATCTAGAATGTTGTAGGGTTTATCAAGAAGTTCATCTTTATTGCTGCACACACTGTCGTGCTTAGGTACAATAGTGTTCGAATAAAGATTTGTACACTCAATGACTCTTGCTATAGGCACTTGAGAAAATATTCTAACTTTCAAATGTAAAAACTACAAGAACTTCGCTACACTATGATAGACTGATGCCTAAACATGATGAATTAGCATGTATTTATAAAAAAAAATAGACCCTGTGTCGATGGGGCCATGTCAATGCATGAAACAATGCATCGACAAGGGCTAGTTGACAAGTCCTAGTTGACGAAGCCTCATCGATGTGGCCAATCCATAACTAATCATACCCCCATGTTTGAATGAAAACTCGTCCTTGAGTTCTTTACAAAATTTAGAAGGTATGGGATTATTGAATAGCACACAACTCAACAAAACTACATGACAAAACTGAGTGCCTAGATGTATAGATCAACAAAATTACAAATTGGGGTGTTCATGATACAAAATTGAACACAAACAAAAAAAATCAAATAGCATGTCCTCTGATAGTAGGAAGACTATTTTAAAAGTTCATATGGTCCCAGATGTTGAAGGCTCCTGAGGCTCTAGCGAACCTTCTCCAGCTTTAGGCACATGCGGTGGTTAAGCCTATTATGACTATCTAGCTGCTACTACCACTTCAAGTAGAAGGTAGAAAGCATCTAGCAATGCTTTCATTTTCTCCTCTTTACTCCTAGGATTGTGCATGGTCCATGTAGCTTCACCTATTTGGATCAGAATGGACACATCCCAAGGATAGAATATTGGGAATAACTCCTTTGCATTGATGAACCAAGCAATGAGTTGTTTACATTCAATATCTAATGCCATGACTATGTTCTATAAATCCTAGTAATTGTTCATTCTCCTTGCCAGGTTCTTAGTAGTTGATCATTAATCAGTGAATCGTGACCTGGGAACTTTGAGTTTAGAATTTGCCATCTCACACTTTTTCTTGGTGTCCTTGTGGTGCTTGAACTTGGCCTTGTATAGCAAGTATGAGTTGGCCACTTGCTTTTCACGTTCTAATTGCAGCCGTCCGATAGTCAGCATCATTAGGTTTTCATATTAGAGATTTTCCAATTCCATATACTCTATCATTTCTTCAATTTGCAACTCTTTCAGGTAGATCTCTGCTTCGCTATAGGCATCTATCCCATTAATGATGGGCTTCCACACCTCTCTTCCTTATTGGACTCGATAGAGAGCCTCATTCACTTTTGCCTTTGCCAAATGGACGTGTTTTTCATTTACTGCTTTTTATAGAATGACCTACGCTCTATAATGATGTTTGACTCTTTCAAATTTAAGAGCCTCTAATTTCTAGATAGCTACCTTAATCATAGTTTTTTGGCAAAGAGCACTAACCTCCTCCATGGAGAGGTTTATGTTTTTCATTGCTAATCTCCTTAGTTTTATGGTTTCTCTAACTAGTTGCTCTTACTGTTGATGGATGAAATTAGTTAATTGTTGTTTGTGCTCATCAACATTCCATAGGCGATGGTTCTCTATGGTCAATTGTACATTCTCCTGGTGGGTTTGATCCAAGGCCTTCTAAATTTTATGCGATGTGGCCTCTGCCAAGGATCGGTAGAACACTGACATCTCCATTGCATGTTCAACCCCTTTCATTCTAGTGTTGAGCTATTCAATAGCTTCATCTCTTGTCAAGGCCAGGTTAAGAAATGTAGGATTGGCAATCTAGGCTCTTAATTCGGCAACTTCAGTAGTCAAGTGTTTGTTTAGCTCCTTGGCTATTTCAAGTTTTCCCTCCAAGATGATGTTCTTGCCCCTTGCCTCTAGCAACTCTTACTAGGTTATAATAATATTATCCAAAAGGTCAAAGACATCTAAAAGCAGTTGCTCGGTTCCTACCAATTGATCCATCAAATCTTTGTGCTATGCTACATTTATTCTACCACTTGTGATCCCTGTGGATGTCTACACATCTTTGAGTGTAGTGATGTCAACAACCACCTTTGCTGTTATCTCTTACCCTTGGTGCTAGATCACCAATATGGTTTCCCCCTCACCTTTCTCCAAGCGCATTGAGAAGGTCACAACATTCCCAAAGATTTCTAGGAGTGACTATTATTCTGCGAGAGATACTATGACCCCTTTGGTGTTAGGATTTGACCTTATGGGCAATTACATTCTTTGGGCTAAGAAAATAGGTCCACCTCTATCCATCAAGATAATTGTTTGGGCCACCTCATTTAGATGACTCATTACTAGTCAGTATACAGATGGGTCCCCACCACTCATGCCTGCTTGTTGCACTTGTTTACTCAAGAGCCATTCTTAATACTGGCACAACCATTGGGCTATTATAGTGATGTTTGGAACAGTTGTTTGAGTGGTAGGTGAAGGTGGTGGTTTCTACTCCTCTTCTTGAATAGTCATTGCAAGTGTCTTGTCTTTCATCATTTCTGCCCAATTGGTGACCGGAACATGCTTGACAACATCATTGGTGTAACAAACTGTTCCTCTTCTCTAATAGAGTTTTTTGATGAGGCATGGGAAGGGGAGTGCCTTTCTTCCACATTCATTTTCTTTAAACCGCTTCTCCATCTCTAGATAGATCAACTATGGAAGGTTGACAAGGAATCTCCCACTCAAAGTGGTGCATGCTTGGGCAGAAAAGGTGGTGATTTTCCTTAGCCTCACTATGGGATTAAGGTGGAAGGCCGTAATTATAATGGATCCTTTCTACTAGTGTGAGTACACCAAACTCCTTGTGGTTGACACCATAGCATCATTGCACCCATTCTTTCTTAATGCTGGGGTCTACTTACATCAAAATCTCAATAAGACTTGCTCTCATTTCTGGCAACCCAAGAACTATAGCAATAGCCTATGTTGAGTAGGACACTACAATGTCCTTGATTTTTATCATGGATCCAAGTTTCTTGTTGTTCCAGAATAAAAATATCTCTCCCATGTCTCATTCCCCAGTGGAAGGAATGATTGGCCACATGGGACAGACCTTCAGTTGGTCCTACACTTCTTTTCGTGCTTACTTTAGGAAACGGCCAAAGTTATCTCCTAAAGAACCATTTTTTAAGCCTCCCTCAATTTGATCTAATTCAAGAAAGCTTTTGTCAAGGTCTTCTTAAGATTTTCTTATGGTGCTAGTGCATTAGCCTGATGGGAGTGTTCTATTGTTGCTACTGGTTCTAGAATTTATTGAATAGATTCCACCTCTGCCTCTTTCCTAAGAGGACTTATGGCATGGGTTGCAAGCAATTCTTCTTGGGCCTATTCTTGGCCCCTTCCCATTCTAGGTCATTTCTTCCTTGGTTGAGATGGTCCTGCTTCCTACGCATGCTTTCCTTTTGCTGCCATAGGTGGTCACAACACATTTATGAATTAGTAGATATAATGTGTAACTTTAAGGCTTTAAATACCTTCTCTTGTTAGTTAGTTACACTTTGGCTATGGTTGGACCATGGTAGATTGCTTATTTTATTAATTATTTATTGTAAATATCACCAAAGCTTGTTGGAAAGGTTTAACTCTTGTAATTTGGTGTTTAACAATTGATTTGTTAGTTAAACTTTTGTGAAAGTTAGAAAAATGGTAAAAAAAATTTTGTCAAAAAGGACATATTTGTGGCCCCCATGACAAAGAGCTTACCTTTGGTAGTTGTAGGGTCAAAGAACAAAGTGATTTGAATAAATGATTAGTAAGTTATGGGCTATAGAAGGTTTTAGGCTTTGAAAATTTGAAAAACTCCCTTGGCGTTTATGAGAAAATTTAAAAGCTGCCAAGTGGGGTTGCACTTATATATAGTATTATTCTTTCATGCCGACGAGGCCTCGTATATGGGGCCTCGTATACGGGTTTGCTCTATCGATGGGGCCCATAGGCAAAATTTTGAAATTTGAATATCTTAAAAAATACAAGAAAATTTTCAATGAACTTAGCATCTATGGAGTCCCAAAAAAGCCAATAATATGAGGAAATCATTGAAGAGGGTCTTTGCAAGCTCAAACATTGAAAATTTTGATAGAGAAAGTATTTGTTAAACAAAATATGTAAAGGATCACATGGTTTGATATAGAAGATGGGTGTACGAAAGATTTTGATTGTAAGAATCTTGAAGGATAAGGCACTTAACAAACCCAACCAAGAGATATGCAAGTGGGTCCTTCCCATAGTAAGCACACACCTTATTTTCCCTTGCATAACCTCAACCTAAGGAGTCCATGGCCCCCATAGGTGATTAATGGTTAATGGAAGTTAAGGACCAAAACCCAAAAGATTCTACCTAAGAATTCAAGTACGTTAAACCAAGATACCAAATCAAGAACATGAACACTAGTAGTGAGGTGAGTTATGAATAGGATGGATGGGTGATGGAAAAGGTGAAATGGAATTCCAAATTGAGGTCACAAGAAGTCCCTTGTGGAGTTTTGTATTTAAAATGACCAAAGAAGATTCATCCTTAGTCTAGACCAAAACCAAACTCTTTTAGTGATTTTGCATTGCCACTTCAAGACCGATCCACCCCCTCAAGACACAAGAGTGCACCCACAAAACAACCACCATTCCATAAAGAGGAGAAAAGAGAAAAAGAAAGTCAGAGAGGGCCTTAGTTAGAGGGGACCTTTAGGCATCGGTAACATGTATTTCTAGTCCCATAACTAGTGCTTGTAGCCCATTTATTTATTTAAGGGATGTGCTTTGAATTCTCATCATGTTTTTTTTTGTTTTTCTTATTTCTCTCTTTTTTTTCTTTTTGTATGGGAACCACACCATGTAAAGACTTTATTTAAGTTCCTATTATTGGTTGAAATAGAATGGTAAGAAGTTCATGAAAACACTTGAGCATCCAAGTAAGTAGAAGAGTACAAAGAGTATTAAGTCCCCTTGAAGTCACACCCTATACAAACCTTTGAATCCTTTCCAATTCCAAAAACTACCAAGGTCATGAATTTATTAAAAGTTTATTTAATGAAAGGGACCTCAAACTTCCAAAACAAGGAAAACCATAGAGTCTGTGAATGGGTGGATTTCATGGACTCACTACCTATTCCATGAAAAAGAAACCATGACTTAGCCATTGATACAAAAATTCAAAAATAGAAACTAGACATTAGCAAACAAAACATAAAGCACAAACCACCATTAGTAATAACAACAACACCACTATGTCCTATTAGCACAAACCACGTTTATTAGCAAAAATTTGAGAATCACACTCAAATGAAACAAAGTAAAATAAATAAGAAAGTTTAAAATATTCAAGAAAGATTTAAATGTACTAATTATGGTGTAAAACAAAAAATGGTGTAAAATAAATAAAAATTTGAAAATTAAAAATGTGTAATATAAATAAATTTCAAAATGAAAAATGTGAAAAACAAAAATAGAAAAACTCAAGAGTCATATGGATAACTAGCATGGATGCCTATCTCCCCCATGACTGAATTGGAAGGAGGAGATTTAAAAAATTGAGCATGGTTGTCTATCCATTGAGGTATTCATTGCACTAGCTTGCTTTGGCTCGTAAAAAGGCTTTACTTGTTGGATGTTGACTAACTATTTTTTATTTGAGCTCTTAGGTTTGTATATGGTCATGGCCCTAGAAAGGTTTCATCAATTATATAAGGTCCCTCCCACAATGTTTGGAACTTTGTTTTCTGAGATACAACTATGGGGTTCTAGTAGAGAACCTTATCTCCTTGTTGAAATTTTACTTTCCATATTCTAAGATCATGACATTGCTTGTTGAATGCCTTATGCACTTCATTCAAAGATATGACCACTAATTGATTTTCATTTAGCATATTTAGGTTGATTAATCTTTCTTTCTATGCTAGGCTTAGGTCAAGGTTTAGATCATAAGCTGTTCAAAGTGTACAGAGCTCAGATTAAATTAGGAGCATTAGAAGTTTTTTGTACACCAGCTCATAGGGAGAGTAGCCAATAGGGAGTTTCCACATGGAGTGATAGGCTTAGAGGGCATCGTTGAGTTTTATACTCCAGTATCTCCTATATTTGCTGATAGGTCTTGTTAGAATCTTTGTAATCTCCCTATTAGTTACCTCTTCTTGACCATTGGCTTGGGGATGATAGGGTGTTATTAATTTATGTTTGACCACCAAGCATTGCATGAGTTTTTGAAAAGTGACACCTATAAAATAAGTTCCATTGTCAGAAATTAATGTACATGGCACTCCAAACCTGTTTACAACATTTTGTTGTACAAATCTAGTAGCAGTGGATGATGTATAGTTGGTGATGACTACTGCTTCTACCCATTTAGTGTAGTAGTTGACTGCTACGATGATGTATGTCTTTCAATTAGACATGGATGTGATGGGACCCATGAAGTCTATGCCCCATATGTCAAAGGGCTCCAATGGTCAAATTCACTGTAGAGGATCCTCCATTTGGGTTGTCATCCCACCATCTCATTGATAGTGCTCATAGGATCAAACAAATTGGTTGATGTCCCTAAAGATTGTAGGCTAACAATATCCTACCATTAGGATTTTTATAACTATGCATCTCCTAACATAGTGGCCTCTACAAGGGCCTTCATGAGCATCTTGGAGGATGCACAATGGATCCACATCAAGTACACACCAATGAACTAGGCCATCGGTTCACACCTTGTAAAGGTGTTTGTTGATTTCCATGAAGTACTTAGCCTAATGAAGAAACTATTGTTTCATCCTAAAGTCTAGATCTTGTGGCATCTCTTGAATGAGAAGGTAAGTAAGGATGCCATCATACCATGTTGTTTCTAGGGGCACATGGTCATTTATTGCTCATATGAAGAAGAGTTCATCTGGAGATTAATTAGAAAGTGGGCTCTCCTCCTCTTTGTTATTCCATCTTAACTGAGAGAGATGGTAAACAATCACATTCTTAGTCCCTTTCTGATATACCATTGTAAGATTAAATTCTTGTAAGATGATGAGCCACTGTATGATACGGGGGCTTACCGTTGGCTTATTTATTAGGAAGCGGATGGCACTATGATCTATGTGCATGAACACTTTATAGCCAAGCACATAGTGTTTGAACTTTTTGAGAGCATACACCACTTCCATTAGTTATTTCTCAATTGTGATGTAATTCAACTGTGCACCCACAATGCTTCAACTTGCACTGTGGATGTAATATGGATGTTTCTTATTGTCCAGTTGCATAAGCATAACTTTGAAGGATAATTAGATGCATTGGTCATTATGTAAAATGGTCTAGACCAGTTTGGTGCTTCTAGAATTAGAGTTTCTACAAGTTTCTCCTTTAGTTGTTGGAATGCATGTTTACACTTCTTAGTCTAGATGAATGGAGCATCTTTCTTTGTAAGCTTGACCAATAGCTTTTCCATCTTAGAGAAATTATCTATAAACCATCAGCAGTAGCAAGTGTGTCCAAGGAATGATCAGACATCATTTATTATCTCTAGTTGGTGTGTGATTCCTTGGATGACCCTTATCTTTTCCACATCTACCTCAATCCTTTCCTGTGTAATTCTGTGCCCTAGTACTATGCCTTCCTATATCATTAAATGGCTTTTTTGCCAACTAAGCCTAATGTTTGTTTCAACACATCTTTTCAATGCCTACTGAAGGTAATCCAAGGCATGCTCAAATATAGCCCCATAGCTAGAGACCTTTACCCCACTCCCAATCTACTATTGAGAAACACTAAGGACCATGCATTGAAATGTTGTAGGGGCATTACATAGACCAAATGGCATCTTACAATATGCAAAAGTTCCCCAAGGACTAGTGAGTGTTCTCTTGGCCTAATCCTCTAGCACAATTTGGATTTGGTTATAGCCACTATAACCATTCAAAAAGCTATAATAGTAATGCTTGGAGATAGTGTCCAATACTTGGTCCACAAATGGCAATGGAAAATGATCTTTAAATGTTGCCATGTTCAATAGCCTAAAGTTGATGTAGATCCTCCCCTTGCCATATTTCTTTGGCATAATTATGAGTGGGCTAATACACTCACTATCCATGATGGGATAGATGAGCCCCGCCTTGAGGAGTTGTTCTATTTTCTCTTTGACGATCTGCTTCAACTTGGGATTCAATCGCCTTTGTGGTTGCCTTCTTGGCTTCATGGTTAGGTTGATGTAAATGAAATGTTGGCATATCCTTGGATTGGTTCCAGTCAGCTCGAGATATAACCAAGCAAAGGCTATTGGCCATTTTTTGACCACCTTCAATAGCTTGTCTTTTTGTGCCATTTTCTAAAAATGCATACTCCATGTCAACTGGTAGAGTTTTAAACTCTAGGGGCTCTTGCTTAAAACTATCAGGGATTTCTAACTCTCCTCAATAGGTATCATCATCTTCCTCATTAGAGAGTTAGTGATGAACTTGCTTAAGTTCATCCATGCTTTTAACATAGGCACATGTCAAGTTCTCAGTGGGTTCCATGAATAATGTGTTACTATTAGAGTCAACTATCAGCCATTGGGTGCCCTCCTGTTCTATGGTTGTTTCCTAGAGTCACCTTTGGATATTTGTCTCTTGTGCAGACTAATTGCATGCTTTGAGGAATGTACTTTTAATGAACCAAATTTTCTACATGCAATTACACCCATTATTGTTATATGTGATGCATGGAACTCGCTTCTTCTCAAGCTATCCAAATTCATTTTCCTTTGAGATTTCCAAGGAGAGGTCCCTAATGCCCATTTGTGCATCAATAGTGCTTAACCATGCATCTTCCATAATGATGGGGAAGTCACATTTGCAGTTTTCTACCTTGATCATAAGAAAATCTATAGGATAGGATCACCCACAAACTATGGTCATGATGTTCTTTAGTAATATCAAAGGAATAGTGATTGACTGGTTTGCCAATTCCAAATGAATATTGCTCTTCTTGAGAGGTGGTAGGTTCTAGGCCTTGTACATGTTGTAAGAGATGAGATTGACACTGAAACCATAATTAAGAAGAGCCTTGCATGGCACATGTCCTGTGATTTGCAAGTAAATAAGAGGACTTCCTAGGTTAGATTATTTCATGGGAAGGTTGCCAACCTTGATCCAATCAAAGACAACATGAGTTAACATCACAGTGCAAATCTAAGGTGGCATTTGGTTTAAAGGGCTATTGAATGTGTTTGATGTAGAGGATGATGATGCTAGAGATATAAGGAAACTACCTACATTAGGTTGCAAGGGTTTGGGAGGATTGTTGGGTTTGAAAAATGATCATTTCCTACATCAATTATCTAAACCACTCAGCTACAATGTTGGTTGTAAATTTACAGCCCTTGTAGCACTTTTTTGTTGTGGCTATGGGAGAATTTTTCCTTGCATGGATGAAGTAAAAGGTAATTGGGTCGAGGGTAGAGGGATATGTGTAGACAAATGTAGAGGGTGGTATGGATATGGGTGCTCTGCTCAAGTAGATGGTAAATGAGATGAATGGTATTTTGGACGGTAATAGTGATGCTAAAATGAGGCATGGCTAGCCAAACTTCATGGAGAAAAGGGTTGTTGAATATAGTACTCGTATGGATCTAGTTCCCTATAAGGGTATTGCTATCTTAGTGGTGGCATCCCCCATGATTGTGGTTACTGCCACTATTGGTATTGCTCATATGGTTGTGGTGGAGCTCCACTAGGATAGTAGGCCTATTGTTGTTGGTGGAACTACCTTGGATTGCCTTGAGAATAAGGTAATTGTCTAGGTGCTTGTCTCTTTTCTAGTTGAGGATTCAATGCATACATCCTAGAATCTTATAAGTGTGACATCACAGGGCAACATCCCTTTGGATGTTCACAACATCATTACCAAAGTCTATCTCCACAACTTCTTCTATTGAGGCATCTTTGCCCTTACCTCTTTGATAGGCACATTCAACTTCTTTCTACCTCTTACAGTTGTGATCACTATTCTGCTCTTTGGTTTTCTCAATAATCTTCATAGTAGTTTGGAACTTTTCATCCAAAGAGTCTCATAGTTTATTAACCTTTGCTAAAATGTCAGAAATAGATTTTTTAAAGGGCAAGGTTTTTTTGTTCACGACTTCATCAAGTGGTGGATCCTCCTCATCACAGAATTAGATCTCCCTTTTCATGATGAAGGTGTTCCTATTATATGCTTCTACACTTTTTCTTTTTTTGTAACTCACCTTCTTCTTTTGCTACCTACTCTATCAACCTTTGTATATGATCAACGCTCAATTTGGATAGTCTCCTTTGGACATAAACCCCAAGAGTTATTCTGGTTTTAATTCTAAGTCCATCTATGATGTGGCGAAGTTGTTCCCTTTGAGAATAATCTATCCATCATGACATCCAAGGGTTCATGTATTTCCTATTTCCAGCCTTGGATTTTCCTTCTTAGATTGGACATCCTAGAGTATGTCTAGTATTTATCATTGAATAGCTTAAGCATGGTACTCTATCTGAGGATAGATTCTAGCTCCAAGAATCAGTACTAGCTCTCTACCTCTTTGATGACTATCCTGGGGAATAGCTTCAATTTTTACCAATCATTTTTGATTTTTTGTAAGGTGCAAGCATCGTGAAAGGCTTGTAGATGGTTCTACAAACAAAGTTATATCCCCCTCAAATCTTGGGATATTATTCATGTCTAAGCACTTGATCCAACTATCTTTCACACNTGCCTGTGATTCTGCTTCCAACTCTTACAAAGTTAAGCATCCAAGATCTTCGAGATGAATACGTTGTGAATGGATATGAAACTTTGGACTACCATTCCACTGACACACAACATAGGAGAGATTGACACCAGGAGAAGCACCATGAGTTTGCAAAGGGGAAGCGCTTCACCAATTCCTTGTTCTTGCTAAACCAAGGTGATAATGAGGGTCCTTTCTTTGAAGGCTCTCAACATGAAAATTCTCCACCTTTCGTTACTGATGACAGGGGTGTGGCCCTAAACCTATGGTCCACTATTAACAAACCATGTTCAAGAACAAGTGGTAGTTAAGGCAGAGACTCAAGAAAGCATCATGACAACAAGGAATCTAAGGATCATGATCATGACAGGTGAAGAGGAGGTGGCAGATACTTCAGTGATGGTGAGGGTCCACCTTCCTCTTCATCTAATTCCAAACATTCCTCTTCATCTTTTAGTTTTGATAGAAGTCACTGGAGAAATAATCATGATGAAGGTGATCAATGAGATAACAATGATCGTAGATCCCATCAAGAATGAAGGANAACATCTTCATGCATGTGAGTAGAAGACATTTTGCAAACAAATAAAGTATTAGTGTGCTTTTGTAATTATATAATTTGAGAATGAAGTTAACCTTGGGGTTCATCCAATGATATTAATAATGTTCACTAATCCTAGATAGTGCATGTTTCAATAGAAAGAGTCCTCGACAACAACACCAATGATGAATGGCAAGGTACCCCTACACCTAATGATACACATCACAAAGAATTCACATGTGATCTGGTTGAATTCTGTGGACTCTATAGTTTTCAATGCACTAGTTCTCTAGGAAGTAAACTTTACATTGAGGACATTCGTTGCCTTCCCAACTACACTTGTGAAGCTCAAGGGTTATGGTTTAAGTGTAACTGAGGCACATGATTTTTGTCATTTTATATTTTAGGGTTTTGATGCTTAAAATAAACAAGATAGAGAATAAAGTAATTTAATACCTACTTTAATCTAATGAGCTAACTATTGTTCAACTAGTCCTAACATAAGTATTAGGTCCCACTTTCTGTACACATTCTAAACACGTATAACATTGCTAGGTTATCAAGAGTTAAGTGCTGGTGGAATTACCAAATGTCATACGCATGCTCGAAGTGGTCATACTTATGTGTTTACTTAATCACTAATTAGATTATATATCTTAATTACTTAATTATATTAATTACTACAAAACATTGAATAAATAGTTGAAAATATTAAATGCATGAATGGAACATTTAAACTATCTAGAATGCTACAAGGTTTATCAAGAAGTTCATCTTTATTGTCGCACACACTATCATGCTTAGGTACAACAGTGCTCAAATAAAAAACCATATACTCAATGACTCCTACTATGAGCACTTGGAAAAATATTCTAACTTTCAAATGTAAAAATTACAAGAGCTTCACTAAACTATGATAGAATGATGCCTAAACACTGTATATTGATATGTATTTATAGGAAAGAATAGATGCTACGTCGATAGGGCCACATCAATGCATGAAACAATGCATTGGTGGGGCCTAGTCGATGGGGCCCAATCAATAGGGCCTAGTCGACGAGGCCTCATTGATGTAGCTAATTTGTGACTCATCACTCTTATTGATTATTCTCTCAACTGATAGATGCTCTTCTCCAAGATGTTTTTTGCTTTTCTACATTAGTCAACCTAGTTTTATTCGCAGCAAGTTGTTTATTTTCTTCTTGTACTCTAGTGAGCACTTTAGCATGTGCATATGTTTGCACTTTTGCTACTGAGGCATTCCACACTTCTTTCTCCTTCTCATTCTCCATGTATTTATTTTGTTCCATTAGGTGATTGATTTGCTTAGTTCTAAACTACTCTAGCTAGTTAGATGCAGCATATTATGTAGGATCCCTGCATTTGGCCCTCAAGGTTGCAAGCTATTCCTATAATCTGAGAATTTCATTCTCTGCATGCTTTGCCCTAGTTTCTACCATGACCAACTTACCCTTGGTTTCTATTAGCTCTGACTACACTACAATGACATTACCTGGGATGTCAAAAAGAGTTTTCATGACTTGCCTAGTCTGTAGCAATCGATCTAGCACATCTTCATGATTAACAAGAGTCATTGAGGTACTAACTAGCATTTGAGCATCCCTATCTCCAATTAGATCTACTGGTGATGCAACAAGTACATTAAAGGATTCTTTGATGTAATCTATGATCACTTATGCTACTACTATTGCATCCTAGTGTTACATAATCACAACTATGGCTACTTCTCCAATTTCAAGTACCACTTGAAATGATGCAATGTTTCCAAAAATTTGCTGTGACCATTGAGCCTCTGCTCTTGATGTTAATGATATTTTTCCATTGACAGAATCTATGGAAACTATGGGTTGAATGGCATTATCAATAATTCTGTGGAGGTTGGCCTCCTCACACATTTCCCAACTGATAGTCTGTACAATCTATTGCAAATGACTCATGGATGGCCTATAATCCTGCAGCAGCAATGGTGGAACTTGCTACTATTGTTATTCTTACTATTGTTGTTATTTTTGTTGCTACTACTCTTACTGCTAACCAGTGGATCCTACTTCTTATTATTGTACAGTAGTTTATGTGGTTTTTCGAACATCTATTTATTCTTCCACCTAATCTTTCTTTGGTGGTGTTAGCTTAAGCATTTCAGCATATGAAACATTATGAGCTTTCCTAAGGATGTCATTGGTGTACTCTAGGATTCTAGCACGTTTGCATGGCTTCCTAATTAGGCAAGGGTATGGAAGTGTTAACTTCCCTACCTTCTTTTCTTCAAACTACCTTTGAATCTCTATGAAGTAGAGTTGTGCAAGGTTTGCATTGTACTTCCCCATTAGGATCACACTTCCTCTAGCGGCATATGTGGATAGTCTATTTAATCTTATTGTGGGATATAGGTGATATGTGCCAAATTTGAAATAAATCCTCTCTTCAAGAGTTAACTCATTATACTCCTTGTCTTCTTTGCCATATGTTCTTAACAACCACAGTTTCCTGGTGTCTATATTTGATCTGGTGGACAGATATGCTAGTCTTGCCCCTTCATTAGGCACATTAAGGGCTTTAACTATCACCTTAACTGAATAAGATACAGAGACTCCCTCAATGTTAACTGTTGCATCCTCTCCTTTGTTATGCCAAAATTAATAGGTCTCCCCTAAATACCATTCACCACTATTTGAAAGTATGGACCATAATAGTGATGCTTGAAGTTGCATCTTCACTACTTCTAGAAAAAATTCTATGAACAGACCAAAGTTCATTTCCATAATCACTGTAGTCAGGATTGATTTCTCTTGGATGGCTTGGAGGTAATCTGGTGATAACATGAGGCATTGTCCTTATGCTTCTAGTTCTTTTGCCTCCCTCTAGGCTAAATATACTATAGTAGGGGTTTCCTGATGAATGCTAGAAGATTGAGCCTTTTGCTCCACATGTTCTACTCATGGATCTTGTTCTCTTATTTAGCCTCTCCCTTGGTCTCATGGTCTTTTGCTTGTAGGCTATGGGGGTCTTCCTGTTGCTTCTCTCTTTAGGGCCACTTGCAATCATCAATGATTTAGTAATTATTAAAATGTTTCCTCTAATTTTGATAACTCCTTTCCTTTCTCATACCTTTAATTAGATCAAACTATGAGCTTATTAAGATTGCAGAGTAGAAAAATTTTCAAAAAGAAACCCCATAGGTATTAAGTTCCTTATGATCCCTCACAAGTGTCAATTTTGCTATTTTTTATTACTTATAATGGTTGGTATGGTTCATTAAGAGGATTGATTAAGTGTTTTTGATGTTAATGTGATTGGTTTTTGTTAAAAATTTTAATTTTCCTCCACAATTACCCTTATAATACCCTTTGGGCATTAGAAAATTTTAACTAAAATTTCAGCAATATCATGCTAAGCATCCCCCATTACTAAGTTGAGAGATTCGTGATCAACAAGGTTCAAGAATTATGAAAATCAAAGATATGAGTGAGGAGTTATGAGCATTGCAAGTTGGGAGGTCAGAGCTCAAAAGAAAAAATGGCAACAACTCCCTTGGCTCAAAAGTGAAAATGAGAAAATTTCACTAAGTCCTTGCATATATATAGTTTTTGTGGGCTCTAATCTAATATTGGAGGGGCTCCGAGGTGAAATTTGAAAATTTTTCATTAAGATCTCATGAATAAAAATGAGTCATTTTGAATATTTGAAAGGCATGAAGCATGTTTAGAGGGTCTTGGGCTAGGAATGATGTGTATTTTTTGAAAATTCTACATAGAAAGAGTAGAAAGAAGGAATCTTGGGTGAGAAAAGTTCATTAAGTGTTGGTTAGATGTGTGAGATAAGCAATGAATTTGTGTTGTTGTAATGGATGTATTGAATATTAATGAAATTTTTTATTGATATTTATTATTGTTGGAAAAATCAAGATGATGTGGAATCGCTTGTAAGGTATAAGATAGAACAATTATAGAAGTGGGCCCTCCCTAAAGTAGGCTACAGCCCTTAGTGCCCTTATATAACCACGCCTGAAAGTGTCCTTAGGCACTTAAGGAGTTGTATGTAACACATACCTATTTAGCAAAACACACATGTTAGTGTCACCCAATTAGAAAAATTTCACTATGCTACACAAAACCATAAGTTATGATTATTCATACATGAGATGGACTTAGAAGCAATTACAAAAATTAGGACATGAATTGTTTTTCTATAGGCATAATGAATTCTTATGTTTTATTAGTGTTTAAAGTAATCATTAGCCTTTCTGTCCAAGATTCAAACCAAGTCTAGATTACATTTAGTGACATCGCATTTTTTTATCACTTGGAATTATGACTATAAGGCTACCACTATGGCAAGGAGTATCATCACTTAGCATATTTTCCAAGGGAGGAGTTTATTCATTGCACTTTTTATTTTTTTAGACTCTTGAGAAGTTGCCTACCTTCAAGCATGGGTAACATGTCTTTCTAGTGGGACCCCTAGAAATTTATTCTGTGCATGAGCTTTATTTTTATCTATGTCAGCCTTACCAAAGGACTACCTTTAGGCATGGGTAACATGTCTTTCTAGTGACATGGTAAGGTAGCACTTATTTTACTCTTACTCCCATTTTTTGTTAGATCTACAAGGATATAGTATAGCCTAAGCAACATGATAAAACTAACAGAAGTAATCCAAGAGAGTCCACAAATTCCCTTGAGGCCACACCCTTTACATTCCCACTTCTTCACTTTTTGGTTAAGGAATAATGATCACAAGTTTATTCTTAGTTTTATGATGAAGAGAATATCATTATGGCCATGGTAAGAACCTCTTATTAATGGAATGGATGGATGAATGTTGTGGTCTCATTGTGCAAATAATCAGTCCCTTATGACTTGATAACATAGGGAAATATTCACCTTATTGGACTACATCTTGCCTCATTTTTAACATGTTTTATTAGTAATAAAACATATTTATATTGAAAATGAAAATAGAATATGAAAAAGATAGTAAGAATTGAAAAAAGATGTAAAGAATGAAAAATATCAAGGAATGAAAAATCATTAAAGAATTGAAAATTGTAAAAGAATATCAAAAATTTAAGACATGAAAAAATATATTAAGAAATGGAAAAATTTATATCAAGAAATTAGAAATTAAAAAGAATTGTATGAAAAAAAATTGAAAAACTCTTATTAATTCCTAAATCAAGATAAGGCATCTTCCCCATGATTGAACTCATGGGTAAGTATTTGGAAAATGCACCCTAGTTCCCTTGGATCATACACTTGAGGTTTCGTACTTATCATCCTTAGTGATTTATTTTTTCTATTATCAT
>MNCI01012465.1:83154-113794 GCA_015680685.1 Gnetum montanum | reverse complement strand
ATCTTCCTTAGAAGAAGCTTATTGTACTAAATTTCTAAATCTACCAGCCTTCTTAGGATTCATCCTAATAAAAGGATGTTTCTTTGTTTGGTCCTTAGTATTACTAGTAAGATCCTCTATTTGTATGTTCACTATCATTGCAACTTTTCTCTGCTACGATTGTGATGGAAATTTCCCTTGTATAGTGGGTCGTGGCATTGATGATTAGGAAAGGGTTGGACTTGATGAATCAACTACTTGTGAATACATGTATGAGTTTGGATCTATCCTTGGTGGTGTTGGTCTATGCTACTCAAGAAAATAGTACTATGGAGTTTGAACAATTACATTTGGTAGCGAGATTGGATATTGGATGTAGTATCCATATGGATTTGGCTATCGATATGGATATTGTTGGCATGGTGGTGGCATGGCGCATGATTGGGGTTGTTGCCACTACTAATAATACTACTCTTATGGCTGTGGTAAAGCTCCACTGGGATAGTACATGGGTTGGAAGTTTTTCTTGTAGATACCTTGATGATAAGGTAACCTTCTAAGCATTTGTTTTTTGACAAATCTGGGGTTGAGTGCCTATGCTCCTATTTCTTGTAAATGTGCCATTACTAGAAAACACCCCCTAGGACATTCTTACTAGCATACAACACATCCTTCCTCATTAGTGGAGCTTGTGTCTAAGTACTTAGCCACTAAAGCCACTTTTCCCTTTAGTCCAAACTCTTTCTTCTTTTTCTTTTCCTTGCCTTTTCCAAAGGCTTACTCTATTTTCTCCTCCATAATTTTCAATCCTATTACAAATCTTTCATCTCCTGAGTCCCACATTTTCTCTACTTTTGCTACAATGTTATTTATAGTTTTCTAAATTGGTAGAGTCTTCTTTTGAATTTCCTATTCTAAGGTTTCTTCCTCTTGAGTGTCACAAACTTATGCATCTCTTTTCTTGATGGATAGATCTCTTTTATATTCTTCAGCTAATTCTCTCTTTCTTAGCTCACCTTCTTCCTTTATCACTTGGTTAATTAGTCTCTAAATTCGATGGGTAGTCATTTTAGATAATCAACCTTGGGCATAAACCTCAAGGGTCTCTCTAGATTTTTTTCATTCCCGTTGTGAGAATCCATTGCCTAGGCATCTATGCAAGAGTGAATAGTACCTACCCATTACCGTATCAAGGGTTTCATGAGTCCCTTGCTTCCATCCTTGGATTTGTTTCCTTAAATTGGACACCTATGAGTAGGTTTGATATTTGTCATTAAAGATCTATAACATGGTACTTCCTCTTCTAATTAATTCAGGTTTGAGTAATCTATACCAGCTCTCTACCTCTTTCACAAGTATTCATGGGAAAAATTTCAACATTTTCCAATCACTTTCAATGTTTTTTAGGGCACAGGCATCATGAAATTCTTTGAGGTAGTGTTGTGGATCACCATTATAGCCACCCTCAAATCTTGGCATGTTATTCATATCAAGCTATTTGATATGGGTATCCTCATGTGCTTGGTTAGAATGTAAACAACTTATTGGATGTTAATCATGCTACGGGTTACCATTAGGTGTTCATTATTGTGATTGAGTTCATGTGCTCCATTGTAACGGTACCCCTTCTATGCTCATACCTTTCATGATCTTCTCTTCAATCCTTGTATCTTCTTCATTCATAACCTTCATCTTCCTCATCTGAATGCCTTGAATGATAGTCATGGTGATCATGAGTTCTTCTCTCCTCCCTATCATGGTCTTAGTACCTTAGCCTCCTCCTATCAAAGTCCATTGATGATCATGAGGATGAGGATGAGGCAATAGGAGAACAGTGCTAGCTTGTCCTCCTTGCATGACTCTAGTATTATTCTCTATAGGATCCTACAGAAACTCTTGGCCTTGAGTCTTGCTTATACTTTGAGTTAGTTGCCTCGCTCTTAAGTGTCTTCACTAGGGTGGAATGTAGTTAAACTTTGACATGTTCCTTCAATCAAATGATAGGTATCTACAAATGGAATTCATGATTTTGATGGAGTTGCTCAATGATGAATGCATCACCATCAAGCTCTTCTAAGACAATAGGAGAGTTGACTTTATTTTATTTTGAACATGTTTGATTTTCATGGTAGCATCTCTCTTTACCTACTCAATGGATTGATAGGGTCATGTCATGTGTTTGGTCACATGATACCCATCAAGTTCTTTGCTTACATTCATGACCCTTAGAGCTATCCACATCATGATGGGTGTTGAGTGTTTTGGAGGTAGAACAATGTTACCTTGAATATCTCTCCACCTTAGTTGCTTATCTTGTTGAAAGATGATAGTAAAATTGAGATAATAAGGATTGTGATGAGCATATGAGATCCTTGCTTACATTGGCATACTTCATTCTTCTTTATCACTAATTCTATCATTGCCACTTTTTGTCTTCTTGGTAGGTGATGATGTATCCTTGTTTGAAGCCATGTTGTGGTTTAAGACATTTGGTTAAGTGTGCTTAATTATTTAGGTTATAAATATTAGCTTTGAATTCTGATACAAAGAACTTTATGAAATCAATTACTCAGCATACATTGACTTGTCCTGGGTAACAACACCAATGATGAGCAGTGGAGTAATCCAACACCCAAGCATACAAGTCATTGGTTTTCACATGCGACTAGATCATAATCCATGGACAAGGCAATGTGAATATGCTAGTAATTGGTTTAAGTTCAAGATCGTTATCTTCGCATGTGGAGCTAGTGAAGTCTATGTGTATGGTTTAGCTCATAGAGAGGTATATGATAATTGATGTTGTTGGGCCATTGCTACTCCTAGTGAACATGATGAAATGAAAATAGTTTCTAGCTCTAAGTAAAATAGTTAACAAGTCTACTTTATTTTATGATAATGGATATCCAGTCCTAGTCTACTACACATGCCTTAGACTCATGCAGTTATCACTAAGATTACCAAGTGTACCACTTCTAGGCATACCAAGTAATAACACTATTAGGTTATTAGATAACTAATGTTAGTGCTTGAAACTAGTCATATCCATCTTACATACTTTCAACATGTAAAAGAAAGTGCTTGTAAAATAAATGATTAACTAGGAAAAACAAGAACAATTATTCTAAGTAAACAAAAAGAAAATTGAGTGGATGCTACAATGATGATAAGTAATCTCAATCTTTATTACCATTCATGAGCTATGTCCAAGTACAATTCACTTAAATAAAGACACCGTAAAATCACTCAACACCACACTGTGGGCATACACTTCTAAGTGCTAAAGACTAAGTTCATGAAAAAAAATTAAAAGAGTTTCACTACTATGAAATGAAATCTATTGTGAATCCATGCACCTAAGTTTTGTATTTATAGGTTGGCACACACCCCACAATATCACATATGTGATGATGTAGCTTATGCTATTATATCGGATCTATGATATCGTAGCTATGATATGGCACCGAAGGTGTAAGGTGTGTAGTAAAAGTTGAAGAGTGGCAAGTAAGATGTGTAGCTATAGTGGCATACTTGTCAACTACAATACCATGACCAACACTCAATCCTTATCAGGTTTTTCTAATCCTTATGCTCATCAAACTTTTGCATTTTGTAATACATCTAGTTGTTCAACGATGCCTCTTATTCCTAGGCAACATGAGACTTATCCTTTTAAGAAATTAAGTCCCTTAGAGTCAGTAACCTCAATGCATTTCTCTAAGTGTGAATTAGAAATTAGTGGCTTTGGGTTTTGACTAGTAGCAGTCTCCTTTTTCTCCTTGGATGAGGTTAGGAAGTGGATTTAGGCTAGATACAATTATATTCACATTGCAGAACTTGTTGTTCATATCCATCCTCACTTTATCTACTATCTTAAGAATCCATACTGGATTGTGCTAGTAGATCACCAATTCAAAAAATTTTAGGATGCCATTATAACTCAGGCCAAGGGCCATCTTGAATCTAATGCACTAGTAGTCACACTTCCAAATTTCACATTATCTCTCAAGGACCATCACTTACATAATAGTTTAATGGTTATTGCTTACATTCCTCTAGATATGAAAGTAGGAAATGTATATGCTACAATAGGAACCAGATTAGTCTTTAAGCTATTTTAAACCATTCGTATAAAAACTTGATTACCTTTTAGCAAAAAAACTATTTCCTGTGGAATGGATCTATCATCAACACAAAAGATCTACCAATCCATATGCTCTATCCTTAATTGGATGATAGCATTGAAGAATTTTATGAACACATTGTACCTAAAAGATCATGTCATAACCTTGGCAGAAAAACTTATCATGTTAATCTCAAAACTCCTAGGGTCACAAACTTAGATCCATTCCTAGAAATGGGAGAATTATTTCTCCTATAAGAAACCCATCAGAGTTAATTCCTTCTTGAAGATCTTGTCCTTCCAAAATAAAATCTTCCTGAAACAAAAACATAAGAAGAAAGATAACTCAAATATTTAAGGAACTAGGAATCACTTATGACATGAATAAAATCTTAGGAAAAGCCCCAAAAACACCACATGTCATCCTAACAAAAATAGATCCCAAGGGAAAGCACATCTAGGAAGAAGTTCTTAAAGATTCTTCATTAGACCTTGAAACTGAAATGACATCCACTACTTCATGTCCTTACACTGCAATACTTAAGTATGATGCATAGTATCATTGCACTGAATGTGATCAGTTATTAAAAATAGGCATGAATAAACAGGTCTGTGCTAATATAGAAGGATCTAAGTCTGATCTAAAGGAATCTAAGTATGAATCTAAAGAATATAAAGTTGAAGGATCTAGAGACTCATAGGAATTCAAACCTAGATTCAAACAAGCTCATGCCTTATTCCAAAAAATAAGTATATATCCTCCTTCAGACACTATTAGATTACAGAATTGGCCCAACTATAAGATTAGTACAATGATAGAAGACATGATGTCAATTCATAAGCATAATAAAAGAATGAATTCCAGGGTGACATCCATAAACTCAAAGCCTAGAACTATAGAAAAATGGATTCCTAAGAAAATCACTACACCTACCATTAAATCAAAACCAAAGTCTCCACCCAAATATGGTATACCCAAATGGGGAACAAACACAGATTCACCAACTTCCCAACACAGGGCCTACTTCAAACGTAGATTCACTAAGGAGCAAAAATGCAAAGGGAAAATAAATACAAACGAAGAGTCACAATCCATGGTAGTAGAGTCTAAAACCAAGCTAGATTTTGATGAAGAAAACATATTAAAAAATCCTGAGATGTATGCGCAAGATCCTCAAGAATATCAAGAAATATCCTCTAGACCTATTAGTGAAAGGGAATCAAAATTCTCAATGGATAATTGCACGTTTGCATAGAGATAGCATGTCATTGATAAGATTATAGGCTTCATAGATCAACAAGTCATTTTAGATACAAAATCCATGAAATATGCTATCCAAAATGTTGTGTTTAATTTTACTAGAAATCTTAGGAGATGGTGGAACTAGAAAGATGCTGATATAAAATGAAAATTATTAAATAGTCATTCTCTGATTTTTATAAATGTGATTACTAAAGAATTTATAGGTCATAAAGATAATTATATTACTACTTGTAGAGAATGTTTCTTTGCCGCTCGGTTACAATGAATTTAAGACACAGATGAATTTCTAAATCAAATGGAAGATTGGTACTATAGATGAAAACTAACTCATGAGAGATCTACCAAAGAACATTTCATAGGAGCAATGCCTTCTCCTTTTGGAGATAAGTATTTACAAGAGTTGAAATACAGAAATAAGACTCTAGATGATGTTAGCTACAACTACATAGTCCAACTTATTAATGATGTGAATATAGATCTCTGTCATGATCTAAGTGCCTAATCTACCATCAAATAGATTAACAAGCAATTAGGGAAATCATTCTACACATTTTTTTGTTTGGAACAAAAATGGTTAAAACCAACTTGGCAAGAAAAAGTTTTTTGTAAAAAATCCCATAAAAATAGATATCCCAAATATAGAAAACCATATAGACGTCATCAATGGTGAAAGAAACCTACTAAGCAACCCCACCACATGTTCAAACACTGTAAACAAAAGTTACCAAAATGACAAGTAAAATGCTTTGTCTGTCAAGGTAATCATTTCACTAGGAATTGTCCAAATAAAGAAAAGTGTAATAGGTGTGTCAACTTTATTGAACACCACAACCTCTCTAAACAATACTATGAGTACCTTGATAACTCTGATATTTCTTTTGAACCTAACGATATTCTCATTGAATTTGATGAGTATTCTAACTTCATGGTTCATGATAATGATCCTTCTCTTTTCATGGGGGGGACTAAGCAAAATGAGCACAATAGTGACTTAGATGCTTATTATTACTGCAACATGAACACGCATAGGATGCATCACTCAAAGTCACAACATGATCCCACACCATCTAAATGATCTTTTGATAGTCAGATAGACCCAATTGAAAGTGACCCTACATATAGGGTTATAAAATCTCAGTTACAACATCTATAGGAACAATTAGATAGATAACCAATAGAGGATATCAACTAAATTATGTCCCTTAAGTGAAGGATAAAAGACAAAAAAATAGATCTATATGAATAAAGGTATGTGATAGAAGGACAGTGGTACAAATACCTTGACTCATAACTAGTAGAGGAAGATGAAGAAACAAATTTAGGAATAGAACAAGATGAAGAGGATGAAGAAAAAACATCTATAGGAAAACAAGAAAATTTTCTAGAAAAAATACCACTTTTGGATGAATCTTTTCTTAGAACCCAACGTATAGCTCAATTAAGAAAATACATGTAATGGGCCTATGATGAACTAGCCAAATTAGAAAAGATAGAAGAAAGTTATTAGAGAAAAAAATACCAATAAGAGACACAAGTCATGCTCGTGAACCTAATAAATAATAATAATAGAGAAACTTATTTACCTATGTGTACCTTCTATATTAAGATAGATGGCTTAAGATCTTATCCTATAGATGCACTAATAGATAGTGGTGCTGAAGTATCTTTAGCTAAATGGGAAGTAAGCCTAACATATCTATGGGAAAGAAAAGAAAGAACTAATGTTTCCTTCAATACTCAAAAGGTTTCCATGGAATACAAAGCATAGATCCCCATCAAAACTTTAGATAATAAGATAATAACATTAGATGTTTTTCATTGTGATATAAAATCCTATGATTTATTAATAGGTATAGATGATTTGACTAGAGTAGAATCCTATACTATAGGCTCTACTTACATCTTGCTAGGAGGACATACTTTTAATAGGAAAAGTTTATATAAGGCTTTCTTTTCTTCTAAAAAGCAATCAAAAGCCTGCAATACTGCATGGGTTGTCAACACTATCAAAAAAATGAAAAGTCAATTTGAAGCCATTTGAACTAAACTCTTACATCTGGCAAATGATAACCCCACAATCTTTAGGCATAAGAAAGCACATGGTGTAGCATAGATTTGAAGGAAAATGTGAAGATCAAAGCCAAAGCACACTACATAGGGATGTCACCTTGTTTGAAGAAAAAGTGTGAAAAAAAATATCCACACTAAAAGAAAATAAACTAATAAAACCAAGTAACAACATGTTCTCTTATGTTGCTTTCTTTGTTGACAAAAGAGTAGAGTAGGTAAGAGAAAAGAAAAGATTAGTTGTCAACTATAAGCCCCTAAAAGATATAGTAAAACCCATGCAACATCCAATTCCCAGCAAAGATTATTTGTTTCAAAGCTTATTACATACACACATATATTCAAAATTTGATCTTAAATTAGGGTTTTGGAAAATCCAAGTACAACCACAGGACAAATGGAGAACAACGTTCACAATCCTAGGTGGATTATATGAATGGATGGTTCTTCCCTTTGGAATAAAAATAGCTCCATCAATATTCCAAAAATGTATGGATTCAATCTTTAGTCCTTGTCTGTTCATCATGGTGTACATAGATGATATTTTGATTATGAGAAAAAATCTACTGGAACATTCGGAACATCTGGAAACCTTCTTCCAAATCATAGACCAAAATGGACTAGTGTTTTCATCAACAAAGATGTAGATAGCCAAGGATAAAATAGACTTCCTAGGTCTAGAAAGTACTCAAGTAATTGTTGCCTTGCAAAAGCATTTCCTAGAATCCATTAGACATTTCCCAAATGAGCTGAAAGATAAAACACAGCTCCAACATTTTATAGGATGCATTAAATATGTTTTAGGATACTATAAAGACCTAGCCAAAGATCATAAACTCCTTAATGAACAATTAGGATAGACTCCTCCTCTTTAGTCTCAATGGCATAGCCAAATTGTCTCTTACATAAAACAATAATGTTCCAATTTACCAAAGTTACAATTACCATATGATGATCATCTAATTATAGAAACAGACACATCTCAAGAATTTTTGGGAGCCATTCTTAAGGAAGAAAAGGATAAGGTCATAAGAGTATGCAGGTATGCTTTAGGAAAATTTAATCCTACCCAACTTAATTACCATAGCATCCACAAGGAGCTTTTAGCCATAATAAAAGGAATTGAAAATTTTAGGTTGTTTGTTCAAAATCACCATTTCGCTATTAGAACAAACCTAAAACATTTTGATAGATATCTTTCCTCCAAAGCATTGAATAAAGTTTCTCATACGAGATTAATTAGATGGGCTTTGTTTCTTGCCAAATTTGAATTTAACATAAAATATATAGATGGAAAACATAATAGCCTAGAAGATTTCTTAACAAGAGAGTTCCAACTCTTTGGTTAAGGACCTAATGTTTTTTGTTGTTTCCTTTTGTAGATATACTAACATAGGAAGGATGGCTGCTAAGGTCCTCTTCATTGTAATGAGCTTGTAGAGCCAATGAAGTCTATATGGCTACTTTAGAATAAGAAGGTCATCCCATACAATGTGGAGTCAGCTTTACAAGGCTACCGAGATTCTTTAGAGAATAAGACCACATAGGAAAAGTTAAAGAATTGGTCTACCACTCTATGATTCCACCTATTAACACAATCTCTTATGTGGAAATGACTAATTTAAGCCTTGTACCTCACTATACTAGTGAAGATCCTACTGATGATGGAGGTTACTCCACTAATGATTTTCTACATTGTCCTTTGTATCAACCTAGTTCCTTCCATCATTTTAGAATTGAAATTAATAAATGGACACCTCTTAATGAGCTATTTTGGTAGTGGTGGGAAAAATTTGGTCATTCCCCTAGGTACTATGCTCCCACCTATCCTAGACATCTATTCTATAGGTGGAATGAGTATCATGATGATTTTATCTACTACAGATATCTTTAGGCCAGAGGATGGCATGGTTTAAAATTTGGCTTCAATTCCCAGTAGTATTTGACAACTTGCATCATTAGAAGAATTGATTGGTAAAATCCTTAAGGATATGCTTTCTACAGGGATTTATATACTTCTAGCAAGTATGACATTAAACGATACTATGCATAGGAAGGCATCCAACATCCAAAAATTTAAAATTTAAAATTTATTAATCAGAGAATCAGAAAAAAGTATACTAATGGAATGGGATATCAAATCTAAAGTGGCTGTATGATGGACCTCAACCTTACATCCAGTCCCCCATTCCTCCTCCAACCTCTCCTCATTCTTGGAGTCCTATTGAGGATGATTCTATCCATTCAAATGGAGGATATGATTCTTTTGGAGATGTGTGAATAGGATGTAACCATAAAGATTCTATGTCGACTTAGTGTGGTGGTTGTGTAAACGCACTACCAACAGTATTGTGATAAGATCTAGTAGTGTAGTCATTGTGTAAATGCACTACCAACAATGTTATAAAACTCCTATAAAGGAAGATGTTTGGGACTCTTGAGAGGCATTGGAAGAGAAATCACAAGTGCTGCTTATTGCGCATTACAAGTATTCCTTCCAATCATCCCTCAAGTTCTTAAGTATTTTGATTGTAGCTCTAACATATTTAGTGTGAATAAATGATCTGAGACTCTTTTCTCCCTTATATATCTATTATCTATATTTGCTTGAGTCTAGCATTTGGATGACCTAGTGTTTGATTGTGTGTGTGAGCAAGCGATCTTTGAATGAACGCTCTGGGAAAGAGTTTCTTATATATGATATCATAGCCAAACAAAAATTAACTTCATGAGGTGTGTAGTATAGCGTCCTAGACTTACTAATAAATATTAGAAGAAAATAGAAGAATTTCAAAAGCATGTTTTTACTAGAATAATTTCAAGTTAAAAGGCATATACAATATGATTTGCTACTTCTTGAAGCAAATATGATGACTTTAGAGATAGAAGATCTTTGTAAATTTGCTATATATGTTCATAGTCTCTCTTGTAGTACAACAACTAAATTCTCAAAGGAAGTCTTAGTTGGTACACAACAAAAAGAGTGGCATCATGAGTGAATGATTTGACTCAAAAAATGAAACATTGAGATGGATATTTTACATTGTGATATAAGGCAACTTTGTAAGTGTATCCAAAACAAGGCACTTTAATACATCTGGAGTAACCTAGCAAGAAGAAAAAATCCTTCCTAAACAACATTAGGGGAGATATCAACAAAAAAAAATAACTTATTTATTAGCTTCTATATGTTATCACCTACGATGTCAAATTAATTGATCAAGATTGGGCTCCCATTATTTTAGAATGAAAATAGGTAGATGGACCCAAATTCCAATAAAAGGGAAAACTTGTTGTTTATGCAATGAAAGAGCAATTAAAGATAAGCATCACATATTCCTAAAATGTCTAATTCTTGTGCAAATTCACCATAAATGACAAATTATAGCTAATATAGTTTAATTGCGCTTTTAGAAATAGCACAAAGGAAACTTAATAACTTGATTAATGAAGTGTTTGCTACACATACTATCTATATTTCTTTTGTCTTATAGATCCTAAGGGTCTTTAGATGAAATAAAAATCATTTTAGTTTTAATTTTAAATTCCAATACCATCCTTCTAAAACACCACTAAAATCACATGTTGTAACCATTTTGACCATGTAGCCTTCACCCCATGAAACCTAAGGCTAAACTTCATTATAAATGTGAAGATTGCAATCCAAGAGATGCAGTTTCACATACTTTAGTTTTTGGAGCTGAGAAATGCCTCCTAAGTGCAAAACGCCTCATCCCCCGAGTGAAAAAGTTCATGTAATGTCTATATTTGGGCTTGGGAGGTAGGTCAAAAATGCCTTTTGAGATGCCAAAATTGGCATTTTAATGGGTTTTATGGGGGGTATAGCATTTTCTACACTAGAGATACTTGCATGGGGGTAGATCTCACCTTCTCCCAGCATGGAGAAGTGTGGGATCATCAATGCTTAGTGTGGAGGGGTATAACCTTCCCCCTAGCATTAATCCTTCATCCCCCTAGCATGGGTTCCTTCCCCCAAGCATAGATCTAGCAAGGAAGATCCAACAAGGAAGATCTACCCCCTCCATCCACAACGCCTCAGTGAGGAAGATCTGCATCCCCCCTTCCATAGTGAGGAAGGTCTACCCTCTAGTGAGGAAGATCTACCCCCTCCAGCAAGGAAGATCTACCACTCCCCAATGAGGAAGATCTGCCCTCTAGCAAGGAAGATTTGTCATCACCCCATCCCCCTGTGAGGAAGATCTACCATCCCCCCAACATGGAAGATTTACCGCAGCAAGGAAGATCCACCTATCCCTCCTAGACGTGGTAGAAATTTGTAGCCAATCTGTCATCCATTTACAATTGATTTGTAGCAAAAATGAAAGCCTAAACCCTATATAAACTAATCCCAAACACCAATTTGAGGTTCAGCCCCTTTAGCATTTGCACACTTTGGCATTTTTGGTATCCAAGAGCTCTTACACACTTGCAAAAACATAACTTCTTAGATCCATTCAATTGGAAATCCCCTTTTTGGGTAATTCTTATCACCATAGCCATTGTTATACCCCCTTGTAGACCTAGTGCAAGGAGTAGCAAAGGTTCAAAAGCAATGCGAGTTGTGAAACATCCAAATCATGAAGCAATAGATTCTAAGCCCCCACTAAAGTGGGCCCCGCTACTACCCTAGGCACATTTTTGTATACATTTCTTAAATCATTCTTTATTTCTTTTAAAATAAAGTTTACAGTTCTATTTGTATGCAAGATAGATTTATTTGTTTCATTTTGGTGCATTTATTTTCTCAAATCTGCATTGCATTTTTATTTTTCTACCCATGTTTTACATTTTCCAAGTTCCTGGGTGATCTTCCAAACCATCTAGGGAACCTTAAATCTGATTTTTTGGAGGCCCTAGGGATTTAGATTTAAAGCTATTGCATTGAGATTTTCTATTTTCTAGGGACAAAAGTTTTCAATCACTATAGTTTTTTTGGCACTAAAAGGAGGGCCTCTACCCAAATTTTGTGACCAAACCTATTTCTTGTGTGATAATGTTGCCTATAACTTGAAAATTTTGAGATCTCTAAAACATTTTTTGCAAATTTTTTTAATCCATATTTTTTCTATCAAAACATAACACTAAAACCCATCCCCTTTCCACCAAAAACCTAGCATGGGTGTTTGGGTTTTGGCACAAATTTCACATTAGTTGCTAGAAATTTTAAAGCCAGCATGGATGTGTGTTATACCCTCCTTAGCATGGAAGATCCCCTCCTCCCCCCCCCCACCCCCCACTCACCCCCAACCCTCAGCATGGATGTTTTGGTTTTAACAAAAAATTCATAGCAGTTGCCAGAAATTTCAAAACCAATGTGGGTGTTCCACCCAAAACCATACCCCCTTGTTGTAAAAACTTTTCTAGCAAAACCAACATCAATAGCATGCTAAAAAAAACATACTTTTGTAAAAATTAAAGTTTCCACCTTATTCTTACACAAGAAAATTCATACTTTCCAAAAAGTAAACCTCTCTCCACCAATGTTGAAAAGAAAGGTGTAAGACCTTCCATCTTATTCCCCTTGCCCTCTCTCTTTCCACCTGCTAAATCCAACGTAGGTGTAACTAGGAAGCCTAGTGTGGGTAGGGTTGATACCATCAATTTTCATATTTAGTAAATGGGTATATCCCTTAAAAAACCCCCCTTACCATTTATAGTGAATGACTCACTTTATCCATTTTTTATCATTTGTTTGCAACTAGAAGGCCTAGCGTGGGTGGGGTTGATACTACCCTTTACCATCTTTAGTAAGGGGGTATAGCCCCTTTGACAACCACCTTACTATTTATAGTAAATAACATATTTTTATTCATTTTTATCATTTTTAAATTTTTATCATCTCCACCTATAGCTTGGGTATTACTCCCTAGTGTGGGTGTTACACCCCCTAGCTAGGATGTCAAACACAATGCCCCCACACCCCCCGCCCCCCCTCCCCAAAGATTTTAGATCATTCTCCTAGCGTTGGTATGGCTAGCTAGTCAAGTGTGGTTAGGGTTTGATACTAACCTTTTGCAATTTTGGATAAAGGGGTATACCCCCTTGACCTCCAACTTACTATTTATACTAAATAAGCCTTTTTCAACCATTTTTTAATTCCTTTTAGCACATTAAGAATTCCACTTGCTAGAATTTTTTCCCTCTAATAATTTAGCCTTTGTCAAGCCATTTTTCAACACCATTTCATCATTTCTTTTAACTGATCAATTGTACTACCTCTTAACCAAACAAACATGGTGTCTAGCTAAGATGTAGTTCGTATGGTCATAGAACAAAGGAAATCACTTAGGAAAAGGGGAAAAAACATGGATTTTGCAATTATTAATGAGGAGTTCTATAACTTTCTCTATGCTAAGATGCAAGCTAGTCTATTAATTCCATACTTTGAATCTAATGCCAAGCACTAATTTTAAATCATACACTGAGATGGTAAAGACTACATCCCATTCCCTTATGATCAAATCTTCCTCATAGAATTTTATACACTAATGCTCATATTACTCATAGAAGTTGATGAGTTTAGTGAGGAAATTATCTAAAAATATTAGCAAGAAGAGGAAGATAAGTTTAAGGCCAAATAGAAGCTGGACACCTTCATTGAAAGTCTTTTCCAATCTTCAGCTCCCCAAAAAACAACATCCAATTCAACGTCTCTTACCTCATTGATGGGACAAGTCCCTTGGCCCAACTCTCCTCCTAACTATCCTACCATGTTTGGGTTCACACCCATCATCATCACATGCCAAACATAACCTATATTCCAATCCACCTCGTTATTTTCATCGATGTCCTTTGACACACAACCTCACTCTATTCACCCAACCATGGTGATGTCTACATCATTATCTCCCTTTAACATGTCAATAGGATTTTCATTGGGACCCTAGGCAACACAAGCCTTTCATACTTCTTCCATCTCCTTTGTGTCTCAAGTTCTAGCATCAACATCCTTTTTCTTGTTTAGCCACCTATGACCACCATGACCTAGCAACTCCCTTCAATATCACAACCTATTAGAAGACCTCCAACCTTACAACTTCCTCATCAACCATCAACGCAAATACCAAAACCTATAGGGATGCCCCAAGGCTTGGATCAAGCCTTCTAAATGATCCAAGACCTTACCAAAGAGCTATGGAGACTTAATGCTGATACAAATCAAATGATTAAGGTGCTAGACTTCTACCAAGATGAGCCCATAAGTCCTACTATACCTCAAATAACCTTACCTGTGGGCTTGCATATCTCAAACTTCACCAAATACAATGATGAAGGGGATTCCAATGCACATGTAGTAACCTTCCAATCTAAGTGCCTCTTCTTGCAAGCTTGGCCTCATACGATACTATGGATATTCCCCATGTCTCTCAAGGGTAAGGATCTAAATTGGTACCAAACCTTGCCTTGAGGTTCCATGCCTTCCTTGAAGACTTGATATCCCAATTTATTAATCACTTTATATACAACTTGAAGTTGGATGTCATGTTAGATTAACTGATGAAGGTGAGGTAGAGGTCACTTGAACCAGTTAGAAGGTTTATTCAAAGGTGGAACTCAACATTTAATGAGATTCGAAAGTGTATTATCAAAGAATACTTCGTGGTCATTTATAAGGGAGCAATAAATGACTTTATCAAGTCAAAGTTGTACTACCTAGAGCCCTAGTCACTAAGCTAAGCCTTTTCACAAACTAAAAACATCAAGGAGGCAACTGAGATAAGCAACAACTTAACTTGCATGGCCTATAAAAACCAACATGTAAGGAGGGATAGGGACAAAACCAAGCATGGACATACAATTGTGGCTGTAGTGATAAAGGAGTTGAAATAAGAAAAGAGGAGGAGATCACTATCACATAACACATCCCCTAACTCATTGCAACCATCAATTTCCTTTGTCCCAAATTAACCAAAATCAAATTTTTGATGGAAGGATAGGCCTAAGTACACAAAGTTACCCTTAAAGCCCCCCTAAGCTCCTAGAATAGTTGCTTAAAGATGATTGTATACAACATAAGAAACTATTTGAAGAGGCTTGTAAGAGGCATGTTCATTTTTGTGACATAGCTAGAGACCCAATGATAGCTACCAAAGATGATCCCAAGCTATCAAAGTACTTTAGATTAGATATGTATTTCCATTATAATTAAATGGCTAGTTAGAAAATTAATTTTTTCCTAGCATTAAAGGATGACCTCTAGAAGATGATAAACCACAGAGAATTGGTAGTGAATGAGCCCAACTCTCCAAGAGCCAACAACAACTCATATACAGTGGCCTCATTCATAGAAACCAAATAATCTAATCCTCGTAGGGAACCATTTTTCATTAGAGTATCACCACAACCCCAAAACACAAATCCTAGAGAGCCATTTTTCATATGGGTACCACCTCCTTCAGCTTCTAAGGAGCCTTTTGTCATATGTTTCCCCCCTTCAATGGCTTCAACATCATAACATAATCCACAAGTTGCTAATCCTCCAAAGCCTAGGGAACCATTCATTAGCCAAGTCCCTCTACCTTCAACAAGTAAGATCATAACAACTCATGACCAAAGCCCACCTATAGTGGCCAACAACTCAAAGGATAGCAAGAAACCATCATCACAATAGTCACAAAAGCAACTTGTTGCCAAACCAACAAATGAGCCCACTAAAGGTAACCAACCTAGACCTACACCAAGACCAACCATATCCATGGACAAGGAGCCTAAGGCACATGCACCAAATCATAAGCTACAAACACTAAGAAGGATAAAGAAGGTTAGAACCACCAAGGATAAAACATCACAAGCCAAAGGGAAGAACTTTCTCTTAACCATGAAATAAGATAAATAATTCCTTAAGCAAAAGAACACGTTGTCAAACTTGTACGACTTGGTCATGACCTCTCTTGCATATAGGGATGCATTAGCTCAGGTGTTAACCTCTATTATTGCAAGTAGAGACTTTCCTATCAACAAAGAGTCAATTCACTCTATGATTGAGCATTTTGTACTTAGGAAAAATGGGTGTCAACCCATGCTCAATTTTCATAACAATGAAGTGAATATTGACTCTTGAAATGGAGAAGTGTTATATGCTCCTCTCCTTATTACCATATGTATTGGAAAATTCAAGGCTCAATGTGTTAATGTGGATGATGGGGCAATAATGAATGTGATACTAGATTCAGTTGTTAACAAGTTAGGCCTAATTGAAAACATCCAAGTGACCACCACCTCAACACTTAAGTCATTTAATGGCTCACAAGTAGTAGTGTGAGGTTCTATCTCCTTCTATTTCGTAGTTGGAAAATAGTTTCCCACATCTGTCAGCTTCCTAGTAGTTTAAGAGACACCTAGCTTTAACTTAATCCTAAGATGGCCATGGTTGGCTAAGCTCCATGTAGTCTCATCTCCTAAACATCAGGAGATTCACTTGCCATATGAAGGTGAGGAAATTGTGATCCATGGGGATAATGTGTCATTGTCCTTAGTTAGCTATGTTAACATTGATTAAGGTTCAGAGGTAGAGTTTTTAGAGGAAACTTCTGACACTTAGATTGGGGCCAATCACAATGAGAACAATAATGATGAAAATGGCAACAACTCTATGATATAAGACAATCAACAAAAATGCCTACAAATTACCATGCTAAATGAGAGAAATAGTGATCATAGGATCTTACCAAAAGGATTCCTTGATTTCTTAAAGATCAAGCAATAAGATCATGGTAAACATCTCATCCATTCTTTTGCCAATCATTTGTTTACCTTTAAAATGTTCTATCATATTTCAATGTTCGCTCTAGCCTTATGTGCTCTTTTAGGAGCATCCCATACATACTAGGTAAGTATGAACTATGGCCTGCCAAGGGCTTAAACTTCCAACATGGCCTGCTAAGGACTAAAACTGACACTATAGTCTGCTAAGGCCTAAAACTAGTAACATCATGGCCCAATAAGGCCTAAAACTAACACTATAGTCTACTAAGGCCTAAAACTAGTAACATCATGGCCCACTAATGACTAAAACTAGCAACTTATGGCTAGCTACGACCTTGAGTTGGTGATATGGCCCACTCTGACCTAAAATCAATGTTTCCTATAGGGGAATATCATTCATACTCATCCTCTAGTACCCACCTAGCCATAATCTGACCCTTGGATCATCCCACATAGCCTCAAACCCTCATGGTCATTCTTGGAAACCTTGAAACCTTATCAAACCCAGTCGAAAGTGCCCAAAAACTTTAAATCTAGTTGATCTATGTTGCGGGGAGGTCCATCCACATGGCCCAACATGCATTTAGCATGGATGGATGGGGATGATCTTAAATTACTAAAATTGACAACCCAGTTGCCAGATTTTGACTATATCATCCCTTGTCAAATCCTGGTAACATAGACTAGCCAAGAATAACCCATTTTTTGCATCTAAACATCTTTCCCATGCTAGTGAATCCCTCATCCACATTGCCTAGCATGGATACATTGGGGGTATGCCATTAAAGTCTTTCCATAGTCTTAAATAGCCCTAAAATGCACTCCAATACCTCCATGCCCTCTAGTAGATGATAGTTGTTGAAACTTGAGTTTATTTTCAATCTTGAAGCCTTATCTATGCTAGTGAACCCTCCATCCATGTTGCCTAGTAAGGATCTAGCATGGATGCATTGGGGGTATGTCAAAAAACCAATTTTATAGCCAAAAATAGCCTCATGACCTATCCTATTGACCACTAGACCTTGTTGGAGCCTATTAAAGCATTCAGACACCTCAAACTCCATAAAAAATGGCAAAAACCCCATCATCCCCATCCCATCCATGCTAGGGCCACCTTACCCAACATGGATGAAGGAGGGATGATTGCATGAGACATAACGAAGCCTTTAGAATAGTTGATTTCAACACCAAATCTTACCTCTTAATCTTGGCAACCCTCAGTGACCTTGAAACCTTGTCAACTCTTGGAAAAAGTGGCCACATGCAAGTGAAGCCATGCTAGGGGTGATCCTATCCACGTTGGGTGGTGCAACCCCAATGTGGATGAAAGGGGTATAGCTAATAACTCCCAAGATTTGCTTTGAAATTAACTTATGTTAACAAGTTAACCTTCTTAGGGGTTTTGGCAGCCAAAACTTACAAAAATGATCTAATTTCATGATTTTCTTTACCTCCATGGTAGGCACCCCTTTCATCCATGTTGTCTAGCATGGATCTAGTGTGGATGCATCAAGGAAAGATCATAGGGAATCAAAAATGAGTCAAAATGACACCAGATGATCTTACATGCACCCTAGAACCTTGTTGGCACCTCCCATAGCTTTCAAACCTCCCAAAATTGACTAAAAAATTTGAGAAACTGGCCCCCTTGAATCCTCCATGTTGCATCTATGCTGGCCAACATGGATCCAATGTGGATTAAGAGGGTTAAGTCCAAAAACTATCCAAAAACCTTTAAAACTACCAAATTTTGATACTTGACTTCAACCACCAACACTGGAAACCCTAGAGAGGGGAATGCATGACCAAAACTTGTTAAAAATAGTCAAAAACTAATCCCCTTTGGTCCTCCATGTTGGATCCACACTGACCAGTGTGGACCTAGTGTGGATCTAGTGGGTATCTTTAAAAACCATCCAAGATCCTTCTAAACTGCTAGATTTTGACCTTAAACCCTAACCCTTAACATTGAAAACCTTGGGAGCTGACATGAATGGTTGATTCACTATCAAAATCACCTAGATCTACATTTCTAATCGATCCACATTGGGAAAGGCCTAATCCATGCTAGGTAGTATGCAGCTAGCATGGATAAGTTACCTTTTCACTTTTAGTAGTAGATCAACATCCCTGGAGATCAAAAACCTACACCAATGAAGTCTAGGATCCCAATAGCCTTGAGTTTGACCTTGTTTAACCTCATTTTAGTCCTAAAACTTACCAAATCCCCATCCATGCTAGAGCAATGTTGCACAATGTGGATCAAGGATGTATGACCTTGCATAACCCAAAACAACCTTTAAACTAAGACAAAATCAAGCAAAAACCCTAGAAATCACATCTTGCAACCTTAGGAGCCTCAAAACCTAGTTGATTTGATCCTAAAACCATCTCAAGATCAAAAAGCAAAAGCACCCCCTATGATCCATGCTAGATCCACATAGGCCAGCATGGATTGAGCATGGATACCACCACCAATTTGATTTAACCCTCAAAATTCTTAAAAATGACCTCTAAACTTAGTATGGGAGTGCACAACTACAAAAACTTGGTTCTTATTGCAAATCCAACCCTGTTTGATCCCATGTTATCTTAGATATGGATCATTCATGCTGACCCGCATCCCATCCATGCTAGCTAGCATGGATATAGGGGTATAACTTTAAAACCTACTTTTTGGCCTTTTTTTTACCTCCAAAGTGATCAATTTTGATAGATCTAGCATTGCACTAGCTAAGGAAGACCCTAGACCCCTAGTTCTAATCTGTTGGACAACATGCAACATAATTTTCTTAGCATCCATGCTAGCTTCGCATTGGCCAATGTGGATCTAGCGTAGATGACACTTTCAAGTCCCAGTGGGGCATTTTTGGGGTTGAAAGTGGTGTCAAACCTAGCCTACTCCCTTTCCTAGTCAACTACGCTAACATGCAAGCCAACAAGAGTTAAAAGCTACCCAAAGTGAGTCTTGGAAACCACTTGGATGTTTCATCCATGCTGGCATCACTCCTTCCACGCTGGCCATCATGGATCCAGTGTGGATACCTTAAAAACCTTGCTTTTTTAGCCTAAATAGCCTCAAAATAGCCCTGATTGATGCCCAAACTCATTTATGATCCTTGTAGCCTTAAGCCATGGCCTGATAATGCCTAAAACTAGGAAAATCTAACCCTATTTAACAAAAATTAGTCAATATTTATCACATGCATTCTATTTCACTTGATTTGTCCTTATTTCATGGTGTTTCAACTTGTTTTTCATTGTTGACCTTCTTGTTCATTATATGTTTTGTGATGAAAAATTTCAATCATTAGAGAAAACCAAGGATTCTCAGTCATGAACAACCTCAACCTCAAGTCCCCTAGGGCCTCCATAAGGAAAATGGGATTCATGGTTCCCTAGACAGTCTAGTAGATCACCCAAGGACTTAGGGGGATGCAAATGATGGTGTAAAAAATGTAAAAAGATACAGATCTATAAAATAATGCACTAGAAATATAAAAATTATATTCAAAATTATACACAAATTGAAATCATAAATTTTATTAAATGAACAAAGAATAAGTTCAAAGATGTGTATGAAATTGGTGCTCAAGAGGAGGGCAAAGGGGGTTCACTTGGGCAGGAGTTCATAGTCTGTTAAAGCCATGATCAACTCCATGATTCAGTATCTCTGCCACTCTGAATGCTATCAAACCTCCTTTTTCACTACCTTTGATCTACAAAGTTAGCTACTGCTAGGGTTAGGGAAATGTGAAGGATTGGGGTAGCCAAAGTACACCACATTGAGATTTGGAGATCTAAGGGGGGTAACATTGACATCCAAAGCTCACAAATCCAAAGGAGGGTAATATGGGGTAATAGGTTGTAGAGGTTGCATGCTGCTAAGCACCAAGAAGCTATTTTTTTATAAGGAAGCAAGAGCTCTTGGATGTCAAAATGCCAAGGCTGTTGAATTGCAAAATTTTAGAACCTTAACATGGTGCCAAGCTTTGGTTTTTATAGGGTTATGGCCATGATTCAAGTTGCAAATTGGCTACAAATGGCTAACATGATTGGCTGTCAAGGGCTAACATGATTGGCTGCAAATGGCTATCAATGGCTAACAAGGTTGGCTACAAATGGCTAACATAATTGACTATCAATGGCTAACATGATTGGCTACAAATTGGCTACCAAATTGCTAAAAATTAGCTACCATGTTTAGGGGGGTAGGTGAGATCCACTCCCATGCATCCTAGCTATCTGGTCCCTCCATGTTGTCTAATCCCCTCTCTCCTAGCTGGCTGAAACCTTTCCCCCTACCCCCCTCCCACCCCCCCCCCCACCCCAAAGGAAGAAGAGTGTCAACATTGAGAGGGGATGGAAGGTCAACGTTGGAGGTCAAGGTCAACCTCTCCATGCTGGGTCACCCTCCTTTCCACATTGGGGGTAGGTGAGTTCTATCCCCCTTGCACTCCTCCATGCTAGCTTTGAAGTTTCCTAGCTAGCTTACCCCCTATGTTAACGTGGAGAAATGTATTCCCTTGTTAAAACCCATCAAATTACCATTTTTGGCATTCCAATGGCATTTTTGACTCCCCTACGCTCAAATATAGACACTAGGTAACTCTTTTCACTTGGGAAATGAGGCTTTGATCACTTATGAAGCATTTTTAACCCCAAAAGTATAAAACATGTGAGACTGCCTCTTTATGGGTTACAAGCTTCACATTTACAATAAAATATTGCCTCAAGTTTCATGGGATGGGATTACAAAGGTTTCAACATGCAAATTTGGTGGTGTTTCATTGGCCTCTCTTTGTTGGTATATAGAGAACTAACCTCAGAGACAACAACAAAGAATACAAAACACCATTGCAAGTCCACCATCAATGTCCCTTCTCTGCACTTAATCCAGTTGTGTCAAACCATGTCAAAGAGTGCTTATGATGATGGGATTGAATTATGATGATGAATGAATGGTAGTGGTAGTTAGGGAGATGCTCATGGAGGCTAACAATGCATTCCAACAATTGTAACCATGGTTGTAGCATGGTATTCACATAATTTGAAGTGTTGATCACTTGGCAAATATGTTTGAGAAACCAACCACTTCACTCCAGGAGTTCTTCAGCCATTGGGCTTTGAGGCTTCCTTGGTCATTTGGAACCTTGGTAATTTGCTTCCTTATTTTTTTCTTTGTGGGATGAAACCTTCATTGGGTTTTATTGCCAAGGCTAGTTTAACATAGTTTTTCCATCAAGTGAGTTGTGTTACACTCAACAGAATTTAGACTTATCCCATCAAATGAGATGCATTATGCTTGATAGACTTAATGGTTTTCCCATTGAATGAATTGTGTTACATTCAAGTGGACTTGAGGATGGAGCATGTTGAACATATATTATATGGCTATAGTGCATGAATGAAAAACATAGGCCAACATCATTGCTTAGGATAGGAAATGTAACCATCAATCTAGGAGGCTAGGCTCAAGGAATGGTGTTAGAGGAAAAGAATTGGTAGAAGTACTCTTGACACAACAAGACAAACTCACTGAATCTTGCTCATTGAGGCCATGTGGTGATTTCCTATTGTAATGAGTTGTAGAATTGTGATGATACCAAGCTTCATCCTATAAACACAACTCCAAAAGGACAAGAAAACCAAGCAAATAAATCATGTTACAATATTACCATGCATATATATAGGCCACATGAAGAATAAAAACAAGCCACTGAGGTCA
Source organism: Gnetum montanum (assembly GCA_015680685.1). NCBI lineage: Eukaryota > Viridiplantae > Streptophyta > Gnetopsida > Gnetales > Gnetaceae > Gnetum > Gnetum montanum. Next base: position 90,907 of record MNCI01012465.1, on the reverse strand, counting down.
CCAATGTTGCCATTTTAAGGCCACGATGGGCCATGGTACCAATTTAAGGCCATAATGGACCATGGTACTATTTTAAAGCACTAGTAGGCTATGATGCCAATTTAAGGTCATAGAAGACCATGATGCTATTTCAAAGTCTTAGTGGATTGTGATGTTAATTTAAGACCTCGATAGCCCGTGATGCTAGGTTAAGGCCTTGGCAGGCCATGGTGTTACCAAATTTAGGTCTTGGTAGGCCATGTTACTAGTTTAAGACCTTGGTAGGTTGTGTTGCTAGTTTAAGGCCTCAAGAGGTTGTGTTTCCAATTTAAGGCCTCAGTAGGCTGTGGTGTTACCAATTTTAGGCCATGATAGGTTATGTTGTCGGTTTAAGCCCTTAGCAGGCCATGTTGCTGGTTTAAGGCCTCTACAGGCCATGGTGTTACCAATTTTAGGCCTTAGCAAGCCATGTAGCCAGTTTAAGGCCTTGGTAGGCCATTCTAAAGTAGCCTTGCTTATTGATGACCATCGGCTACATGTAGTATGCCTTCAAATAGGAACGATTCATAGAATTGACTAGCCCATTCCCATCCATGTCAACTATCCTAAATGCTTTATTACCATAGGCTTTTCTTACTAGAAAGGGCCCTTCCCAAATGGCTAAGAATTTATCCACATGGTCATAGATGGCTTTGAGGACTAAGTCACATTTCTTGATCCTATGCTTGGTTAAGTTATGGCAATGTTGCTATTTCTACTTCTTTTAATAGTGTTCAATGTGAACAAGCACTTGCATATATTGCTCCTTCAGTGAGTCTAGGATCATCATCCACAATTCCTTGTTCTACTTATCATTTTTGAAGTCAATCAAGGTTGCTCAAAGTGATGACACCTATAATTCAAGAGGCAAAATAGCTTTAGAACCATAAACTAGGCTATAAGGGGCTGCTCTAGTTGTCATGCAATAAGTTTTTCTATAGGCCCATAGTGCATGGACAAGTCCCTCATGCCATTTGCGCTTGCTATTATTGAGTATCTTCTTTAGTAAGTTGATAATGGCCTTGTTGCTTACCTCTACTTGTCCGTTGGCCTAAGGATAATAAGGTGATGAGAAAGAATGCTTAATGCCCAAGTTGTGACAAAAACCTTTTGTTTTGTGGCTACTAAATAGTGGTCCATTATTTGTAACTATGGTCATGGGTCTACCAAAATGGGCTACAATGTTATCTAAGATAAATTTGCAAACTTGTTTGGATGTAGTCATCCTTAAAAGAATAGGTTCAACCCACTTTGTAAAGTATTCAATCATAGTGATAATGAGGCTATGACTTGTGGAAGACTTGAGTGTTATGGGTCTAATGATATCTAACCTCGATCATTAAAATGGCTGGGTGATCTGAGTAGTATATAACTCTATCGACGATACATGTATGAGGTTACTATGTCGTTGGTGTGTATCATAATGTTTAACTTTTTGCATGCAATCACTTTTCATATGGGGATAGTAGTAACCTAACTACCTAATCTTAATGGACATAACTCTTAGTCCTATATATCCTCCATAAAAACCCTCATGAACCTCCTCTAGGACTGTTCTAGCTTTGGTTTTACCTAAGCACTTTAGTAATACACCATCATAGGATCGTTGACATAATGTGTTATCACCTATGATGACATATTACTTCAGTATTTTTCATACATCATCCTTTTGGGAAATAGTCAATCCTTACAAAGACTCACCATACATAAAGTAAATTTTGATATCGTCATACCAATTCCTAATAGGAGCAGCATGGAAAATGGCTACAAAGGTATCTTCGATGTTTTGCATGATGGGAACAACATAGTCAATGATTAAAATGAACAATTTATTAAACACATTTGACATCACATTGAGAGCTAATGTTGCAATTGTGTTTGCTATAGCATTCTCGTTTTGAGGTACATGCTAGATATCAACATCTACAAACTATTGTAATAATTATTTTCCTAGGTCACAGTATGGTTGTAAATTTTTTTCTTTACATGCATAAACTTCCATTACTTGGTTAACCATAAGTTGGGAATCACCTTTGATTGCTAAGTATCTAATTCCTAGATCATAAGCTACCATCATTCCCCTAATCAAACCCTCATACTCTGCGATGTTATTGGTACATGGAAACTCAAAATGATAGGTGAAGGATTGGATTTGACCATATGGAAAGGTTATGATGGTAGCAGCACTGGTTCCATGGGTAATTGAAGCTCCATCAAAGTGCATGACTACCTCATAACCCTTAGGCACTTAGCTAGTAATACTAATATGCTCATTAGGGAACTCAAGATCTATGGCTACTTGATCATCAATAGGCAAAACTATGAGTTGTACGACTATAGCTTAATCTTTTATTGAGGATTGAGAGATGTAATGAAGGTCAAACTTCATAGTTATGGCTTTCCATTTGGCTATGCAACTACTCTCATAGATATTAGTCATTATGGCTCTGAGCACATTATCTTTGCAAATGACATTAACTTGGCTTCTAAAGAGGTAGTGTTTCCACTTCTTCAATGAGAAGACTAGTGATAGACAATACTTCTCCACTTCAGTGTATCGATTTTTATGAGCAACTAATGCATGGCTAAGATAGTACACTGGTATATCTACTCCATCATCACATTTTTGACAAAGTAGAGAGGTGATGGATGTGTCAAAGATGGCTAGGTAGATGTAAAAATGTCTACCTTCTTGCAGAGCATATACCGTTGGTAGTCGTGTCAACTCTTACATGAGGTTTTCAAAGACATCTTAGCATTGAGCCGTCCACTCATAGTAAACCCCTTTCTTAAGCAAGTGTTGCATGGACTATAATTTATTTGTAAGCCTATAGATAAGCCTATGAATAAATTGAAATCTGCCTTGCAATCCCCAAAGCTTCTTAATGTTGGTAGGCACTACTAATTTGGATATCACCTTAACCTTATTAGGATCGACACGTATCCCTGCTTCAGATACTACAAAGCTAAGCATCTTATCAGTATTGACACAGAAGACACATTTTTTAGGAATGAGCCTAAGCTCATATTTGAGGCACTGTTTAACCACAAGATGTAGGTCATTAGCATGATCTTTAGCCTCTTTGAACTTAACTACTATGCCATCCACATAGTCATTAAGCAAACCTAGCATGTAATCATTGAAAATATAAGTCATGAATCATTGATAGGTTGCTCTTGAATTCTTGAGGTCAAAATACATCATAGTATAGAAAAAGGTTCCCTAAGAGGTCATAAATTTGATGCTCAATTGGTGCTCTAGGTTGATCCTAATTTGGTTGTATCCCAAGAGCCCATCCATAAAGGACAATAAGGCATGCCCAGTCATGGTATCGATAAGCTGATCAATACTAGGCAATAGGAAGTCATCCTTAATGGTTTCTTTATTTAGTTCTTGAAAATCGATGCAAATATGGATACTCTTATCTTTCTTAAGGACTACCGCTATGTTGGAAATCCATTCTATGTAGTCAACAACCCTAATGAAACCAACTTGGTAGAGTTTTGAGATCTCATCAAAAATTGCCAAGGCTAAATTAGGTCTTATCTTACATACTTTTTGCTTAAATGGTCTAATTCTAGGATCTAATATGATTTTATGTTGTACTAAGTGTAGGTCTAGGCCTAGCATATCTTCGTATGACCAAACAAAGGCCTTAATGTTTCCTTATAGGACTTTGGTAATGTCTTGAGCCTATCAAGGTTCTAGTGAGGAACTTAGTTTAAGGACTTATTCCTCACCACTGTGCATTGTGATAATAACCTCAACCAGAGAGTCTTCAGTTATGTCGCCTGCCTCTAAGTCAAGGATTTTGACTATGTTTTTAGGCCACTCTAGAGGTTTCTCTATTGAGGCTATGTGGTCAACAAGACTCTTATTCTCAAGATCTAGGAAATTAGGGTCAATATACTATTTTGCATTACCATAAGGCCCATTTAGGCTCAAAGGTAGATTGATTAGCTCCTAGGTACTCAAAATTTAATCCTACATGTCAACCAAAAGCATATTAAGTGGCACTTAAGTAAACATTAATAAACAAGGCTTAAAATGCTATGCAAATATGTTCTATTCAAGTGCAAACAATGTCATCCAAGGCTATAAATAAGGCATAAGTGAGAAAACAAAGTACAACAGGGACCAAGTAAAGGTCAAACAAAGGAATAAGGCTACAATCGGTCAATAAGGATCATTGGTTTGCCAGTTTTAGGCCTTTTCATGCTATAATGCCATGGTGCCAAATAGTGGTTAAGGAAGGCCATTTGATACCAATCAAAGGCTAAACAAAGGCAAATAAAATAGATAAAAGAAGTATAAGGCTATATAAAATGCTACAAGAAGGTTATAAGGGTTAACAATGCAACATAAGCCAAAAAACAAGTTGAAACACCAAGTAAAGCATGCTACATATGGTCAAGAATGACTAGTATAAGTCAAAAGAGGATGGGTTTCACCAATTTTAGGCCTTAGTGAGCCATGGTTCAAGGCTACAGGGCTATTAGATGGGTTTGGTCATAAATCAAGGTTTTTTCTAAGCTATTTGAACCTAAAATGACAAGAGTTTTAAAACTTATATGCTGAGACACAACCCCCCTGGCTCCGGTTCCAAGGGGTTGATTTTTGATAAATTTTGGTTAGTTTTGGACATGCATGTGCATCCCTAGTGTTTCCAATACTACTAGACATTGGCCAAGCTCACAAGTTGTTGATTTTAAGGCTTTTGGATTGGTTTCTAAGGTTATCCCCTTGTTTCAACATTAGACCCCCCTCCAGGGGGGGTAAGCTAGTGTGGAAGATTTCAAGGGGTTGATTTTGATAAATTTTGAGTAGTTTTGGACATGCATGTATATTCTTGGGATTTCTAGTGCTATTGGACATCACCTAAGATCAAAATTTATCAATTTTAAAGATATTTTATTGATTTTTATGGTTTACCCCTTGTTTCCACATTGAGCTCCCCCTCTAGGGGATAAGACAGGATGGAAGATTCTAGGGGGCTAATTTTTAACAAATTCTAATCAGTTTTAGGAATGCATGTGCATTCCCAAGGTTACTAGTGCTATTGGACATTGCCCAAGATAAAATTTTATTAATTTTAAGGTTATTTTATTGATTTTTAAGGTTACCCCTTACTTCCACACTAAGTGCCCCCTCAAGGGGTGTAAGCTAGTGTGGAAGATTCCAAGGGGCTAATTTTTGACAAATTTTCATTAGTTTTGGGCATGCATGTGCATTACTAGGGTTATCGGTGCTACCGAACATCACCCAAGATCAAAATTTATCAATTTTAAGGTTATTTTATTAATTTTTAGGGTTACCCCCTTACTTCCATGCTAAGGCCTCCCCCTTGGCCTTCTCTAAGGGGTAAGCTAGCATGGAAGATTCTAAGGGGCTGATTTTTGACAAATTTTGATTAGTTTTGGGGATGCATGTTCATTCCCAAGGTTTTCGAAGCTCCTGGGCATCACCCAAGATCACAAGTTATTAATTTTAAGGCTTTTAAGTTGGTTTTTTAGGCTACCCCCTTATTTCCACACTCAACCCCACCTCTAGGGGGGCAAGCCAGCATGGAAGATTTCAAGGGGCTAATTTTTAAGAAATTTTAATTAGTTTTGGACATGCATGTGCATTCCAAGGGTTGCAGGAGCTATTGGGCATCACCCAAGATTAAAAGTTGTTAGTTTTAAGGTTATTTAATGCATCTTTAAGGTTACCCCCTTGTTTTCATGTTGAGCCTCCCCCACCCTCTTCTCTCTCTCTCTCTCTCTCTCTCTCTCTCTTCCCCAATCTAGGGGGTAAGCCAGCATGGAAGATTCCAAGGGGCTAATTTTTAATAAATTTTGATTAATCTTGGACCTGCATGTACATTCCCAAGGATGTCAGTGCTATTGGGCATAAGCCAAGCTCAAAACTTGTCAATTTTAAGCTTATTTAATTCATCTTTGGGGTTACCCCCTTGTTTCTAGGTTGAGCCCACCCTTTAGGAGGAAAGCCCATGTGGAAGATCCCAAGGGGCTAATTTTTGACAAATTTTGATCAGTCTTGGGCATGCATGTGCATTCCCAAGGTTGTCGATGTTGTTGGACATCACCCAAGATCAAAAGTTGTCAATTTTAAGGTTATTTAATGCATCTTCAGGGTTATTTCCTTATTTCCATGTTGAGCCCCTCCCCGCCCCACCCCACCCCCCCTCCCCCTCCAAGGGGGTAAGCCAATGTGGAAGATCCCAAGGGGATGATTTTTTACAAATGTTAATCAGTCTTGGAAATGCATGTGCATTCCCGAGGTTGCTAATGCTATTGGGCATCACCTAAGATCAAAATTTTTTAGTTTTAAGGTTATTTAATGCATCTTCAACATCACCCCTTTGTTTCTATGTTGGGCCCCCTTTTGATGGGGTAAGCCAATGTGGAATATCCTAATGGCTTAATTTTTAACAAATTTTAATTAGTCTTGGGAATGCATGTGCATTTCCAAGGTTTCTGGTACTACTAGGCATCACCCAAGGTCAAAAGCTATTAGTTTTAAGGTTATTTAATGCATCTTCAGGGTTATCCCCTTGCTTCCATGCTAAGCCCCCTCTCCAAGGGGGTAAGCTAGCATCGAAAATACCAAGGGGTTTCTTTTTGACAAATTTTGATCATTCTTGGGCATGCATGTGCATTCCAAGGGTTGTTGGTGCTAATAGGTATCACCCAAGGTCAAAACTTTTTATTTTAAGGTCATTTGATGCATCTTTATGGTTACCCCCTTATTTCCACACTAAGCCCCCCCTCGAAGGGGTAAGCTAGTGTGGAAGATTCCAAGGGGCTGGTTTTTAACAAATTTTGATCAGTTTTTGGCATGCATGTGTATTCCTGGGGTTATTGGTGTTGCCAAACATCATCCAATATCAAAATTTATCAAATTTAAGGTTATTTTATTAATTTTTAGTTTTACCCCCTTGTTCCCATGCTGAGCCCCCCTCTAGGGGGGTAAGCCAACATGGAAGATCTTAAGAGGCTAATTTTTAACAAAATTTGATTAAATTTGGACATGCATATGCATTCCTAGGTTTGCCGATGCCATCAGACATCACCCAAGATCAAAACTTGTTAATTTTAAGGTTATTTGATGCATCTTTATTGTTACCTCCTTATTTCCACACTGAGCCCTTCCTCCAAGGGGTAAGCCAGTGTGGAAGATTCCAGGGAGCTAATTTTTGACAAATTTTGATCAGTTTTGAGCATGCATGCACATTCGTAGCTTACTAGAGCTATTGAGAATCACCCAAGATCAAAAGCTATTAGTTTTAAGGTTATTTAATGCATGTTTAGGGTTACCCCCTTGTTTCCATGTTGAGCTCTCCTCTAGGGGGTAAGCCAGTGTGGAAGATTCCAAGGGGCTGATTTTTGACAAATTTTGATTAGTCTTGGACATGCATGTGCATTCCTGAGGTTGCTCGTGTTGTTGAACATCACCTAAGATCAAACATGTTAATTTTAAGGTTATTTAATGCATCTTTAGGGTTACCCCCTTATTTCCATGTTAAGCCCAAAATCCCCCCTCCATGGGGTAAGCCAAAGTGGAAGATCCAAAGGGGCTAATTATTTACAAATTTTAATCAATCTTAGGCATGCAGGTGCATTCTCAGGGTTGCTAATGCTACTGGGCATCACCCAAGATCAAAAGTTATCAGTTTTAAGGTTATTTAATGCATCTTCAAGGTTACCCTCTTGTTTCCACATTAATCCCCAC
>MNCI01012465.1:63358-83130 GCA_015680685.1 Gnetum montanum | reverse complement strand
CCCCCCTCCAAGGGGTAAGCCAATGTGGAAGATCTAAAGGGATAATTTTTACAAGTTTTGATCAGTCTTAGGCATGTAGGTGCATTCTCGGGGTTGCTGATGCTACTAGGCATCACCCAAGATCAAAAGTTGATAGTTTTAAGGTTATTTAATGCATCTTTAGGGTTACCCCATTATCTTCACATTGAACCTCCTCTCTAGGGGGTAAGCAAGTGTGGAAGATACCAAGTGGCTAATTTTTGACAAATTTTTATCAGTCTTAGGCATGGATGTGCATTCTCAAGGTTTCCAGTGCTGCTAGGCATCACCTACTATTAAAAGTTGTCTATTTTAAGGCTTTATCATTGGTTTTTAAGGTTATCCCATTGTTTCCACACTAAGCCCTCCCCCCCCCCCTGCTCCAGGGGGCTAAGCCAGTGTGGAAGATTCCAAGGGGTTGATTTTTGACAACTTTTGATTCGTTTTGGACATGCATGTATATTCTTGGGGTTACCGATGCTGCTAGACATTACCCAAGATCAAAATTTATTAATTTTAAGCTTATTTTATTGATTTTTAGGGTTACCCCATTGTTCCCATGCTAAGAGTAACCCCCCACCCCTGTAGGGGGGTAAGGCAGCATGGAAGATCCCAAGGGACTAATTTTTGACAAAATTTGATTAGTTTTGGACATGCATGTGCATTCTTGGCATTGCCGATGTTGTTGAACATCACCCAATATCAAAATTTATCAATTTTAAGGTTATTTTATTGATTTTTAGGGTCACTCCATTATTTCCATATTAAGCGCCCCCTCCAAGGGTGTAAGCCAACATGAAAAATTCCAAGTGATTGATTTTTTGAAAAATTTTGATCAATTTTGGGCAGGCATGTGCATTCTCAGGTTTATTAGAGCTGCTAGGCATCACCCAAGATCAAAAGTTGCAAATTTTAAGATTATTTAATGTATGTTCAAGGTTATCACCTTGTTTCCATGCTGAGCTACAACCACCCCCACCCCCTACACCACCCCCCACCCCTCTAGGGGGTAAGCTAGTGTGGAAGATCCCAAGGGGCTGATTTTTGACAAATTTTGATCAATTTGGACATGCATGTTTATTCTTGGGGCTATTGGTGCTACCGAACATTGCCCTAAGATTAAGATTTATCAATTTTTAGGCTTTTTGACTAGTTTTTAAGGTTACCCCTTATTTCCACACTAAGCCCCCCCTCTAGGGGGTAAGCTAGGGGATAAGAACCAAGGGGATGAGAACCAAAGGGGGTTATCAACTACTAGAGGTCATGTAGGGGTAGCAAGGCTCTCAATGCAAGAACTATGGTTACTAGAAGTTGGGAAGAGGATTTTTATGTTTTTTCCTTAAGCCCCCACATTCACCCCACACTAGAGAGCATGGAGGGGGCATTCACCAATGTGGGGTGTGATACAAGGTTGCAAATCAACTTATTCTAATGAAAGAAATAGGATATTGGAGGCTATACAGAAGTATAAAGGTCCATCATGGTAACTTGGTGGTCAATTTATGGAATTTTGTATCACCTCTGATGAACCGTGATATCGCATCCATGATATCAGGTCCACAATATCAGAGCCTTCCACATGATATTGGACATCTGATATCAGGACCTGCATTGTTGCCTATAAATAAGAGGCAGGTGCACTTGGTTTGGCAATTAGTCTTAGTCCCTTATCCAAACTCTTACCTTTTTTCCTTTTTAGAGATAGAATTATTTCTGAGTGCCCACAATAGGAGTCATAAAGTGAATGGATCTTTATTCGAGCATTGTGTACTTGAGCACACCTTGTGTACGGCAATAAAGACGAACTTTGTGATAAACTTTGCAGTATTCAGAATAGATTAATTAATGTTAATTACTATTACTTAATGCTTTCCTTAGTTAATTAGTGTTCTCTCTCTCATCCTAAAACTCTCCTAAGTAAGCACACTTAGTATGACCACTTCGAGCATGCATGTAATGCTTGGTAACTCAATAAAAATTAGCTTTTGGTAATCCCAGTAGTGTTGCACTGGTTCAGGATGTGTACGGAAAGTGAGAACGAATGCTGGTGTTAGGATTACTTAAAGCATAGTTGAGTAGTTAAATTAAATTAGTTACTTAGTTATCTCTCTCATCCCTTTGTAGCATTAGGACATAACAATATAAAATCCAAAAAAAATCATATACATCAAGTTTACTTAACCATACAATCATGCCATACAAGTAAGCTTAAGAAGACAACAATTGACTAACCCATCCTTGTTCCACAAAGGCACATAAGCACTTAGTCCTTGGAATTCGACCAAATCGTGTGTGTACACTTGTATTCGTATAGTTGAGCGTAGGGATATCTCATCACTCATCATTAGCACCATTGCTGAGGACTTTGTTTTTTGTGTGCTAATTAGAACTTAGGGTTGGTTATTTTACAATTATTAAAAAGAAGAAAATATTGCACACTGAATGGACAATTATGTCTCCTTCTTCTTACAAAAATGTTTCACGACCTAGGTTCAATACAGGGAATAATCGGAGGCATAGTACACATGATAATTTGTCAGTCCCTCAACAGTTTAGCATGGTATATGTTCATCCCAATGAGTATATACCAAGCTTTAACTTTATCCTCCACCAAGATGAACAATTGCGTTGGCATGATTTAGGAGGTAACATAGTGTTACCTCTTGATCGCTTAGTCTTGGGCATGCTTCTTCATGATCTCACATGAATTGATATGCAACACTTATAGGCAGAGTACATTGTGCATGATCATGACTTGAGAGAGTATCAAACCATGGAGGCACATGTCAAAGGGATCTACAATAGGAGAGACGTCATGAATCCATGAAGGGAAAGTTGTCTCAGAATGTCCTATATGTCATAAGTGAAAATAAGGGTGGTGAACCTACCTCAAGAAGTCTCCCACATAATGATGTTCCTCCCATTAACTTCAGTCAAGGGGTTGTGTATCAGAATCTTCACTCAACTATCCATAACCCGAATTCTGGTACCGACAAACATAAAGGGTTTAAAAAAGGAACACAAACACATGACAAAGATGGACATTCCGATCGTAACCACAAGCGAGGCCACAACCACCGAAGAGAAGAAAGTAGACACCATCATGGTGATGATCCTCCTTCTTCTTTACCTTCATCATCTCCTTCATCCCCTCCTTCAGGATCTAGATGCAGTCATAAAGGAAAAGACCTTGCAGATAATAGTAAGTGGAACAAAGGTCATAAACGAAATAGTTAAGAAAGGGGATGAGGGAATTTTAGAGAAACTATTCATGAAAGAAGGACAAGTAGGGAACCACATGGGCATCATAGATGCCCTAGATAGGATGATCATGATGAACCCCTACTTGCCACCCAAAGTATGCTAGACATAACCGAGGCTGTTAGAGTTCCAACAAGGCACCAAAAAGATGGTAGGATCAAGAGATTAGACATTAAAAATATCCCATGATTTGAAGGGGGATACAACGCTGATCTTCAAAATCATCTACAAGCATTTCATGATGCATGTGCCTTACAAAATATAGAAAATGAATGGTAAAAACTAAAGTTGTTCCCATGGACACTAGTCAAAGAAGCGGAGAGCTGGTACCAGTCCTTAGAACCGAAATCCATTCGTACGTGGAGTACCATGTTAGAATTGTTTAACAATAAGTACCAAATGTACTCCGTGATATCAGAGCCTTCCACACGATATTGGGACCTGCCTCATTGCCTATAAATAAGAGATGGGTGCACTTGGTTTTGGTAATTAGTCTTAGTCCCTTACCCAAACTCTTGCCTTTTTTCCTTTCCAGAGATAGAATTATTTTTGAGTGTATATAGTAGGAGTCATAAAGTGAAACTAAAAAAATTCAATTACCATCAAGATTACATGGGACAATAACTAAAAAAACTAAGCTATAAAGGATGGTAAGTGAAAAACCTAGAGTGTATGATCTAGGGGATCTAAGGTCCATTTTCCAAACACTCACCCATGAATTCATTCATGGGGGAGATGTCTTATCTTAATCTAGGAATTAATAAGTGCTTTTCAACATTTTGTTTTACAATTCTTTTTTTTTATAATTTCTTGTCATACTTTTTCACATTTCTTACTAATTTTTACTTTCTTTGATATCTTTTCATTCTTTTATACTTTTTTATTTCGTAATCCTTTTCCCATTCTTTAACATTTTTACATTTTTTATAATTTTCTTATTCTTGCTATTTTTGCAATTCTTACTATCTTTTATAGTTTTTCTATACTTTGCCATCAATTTTTCCTATACACATTTTTGTTAACTTTCTAATAAAACACACAAAATAAAGTAAGATGTAGTTCCAATAAGGTGAAGATTTCCCTATATTATCAATCATAAAGGGACTAATTACTTATCCACTAAGACCATAATACCCATTCACCCATTCCAACAATAAGAGGTTCTTACCATGACCATAATGGTATTCTTCTCATAATAAAACTAAGAATAAACCTATGATCATTATGCCTAGATAGAAGGGGATTTGTGGATTCTCTTGGATTACTGTTGTCAGTTCTATCCTTGTAGATCTAACAAAAAATGGGAGTAAGAGTACAATAAGTGCTGCCTGAAACACCACAAAATTTTGGCTACAATATCTCCATGGAAAATTTAGCTAAGTGTCAAAACAATGACACTTTTTGCAAATTTTTCTAAGTGTTGGGACTATGCTTTCCACTACACCAAAGCGTAGTCAGCCTAGTGGAGAGCATAGTCAACTAAAAAACTAGTTTTTCTAAAAATTTTGGTAAGTGTTAGAATGATGGCACTTTTCGCAAATTTTTCTAACTGTTGGGACTACACTTTCCATTACACCAGAGCATAGTCAGCACAGTAGAGAGCATAGTTAGCTCAAGTTGCCAGTTTTGCAAATTTTTCTAAGTGTCAAAACAATGATACTTGCTGCAAAATTGTTCTAAATATTGGAACTATGCTCTCCATTGCTAGGACTATGCTTTAGAGCATATTTAGCATTTTCAGCATGGATGCATAGTTTTTGCAAAATTTTCTAACTATTGCGACTACGCTCTAGAGCATAGTTAGTTTAGAAGCTAGATTTTTGCAGAAATTTTTCTAAGTGTTGAGACTATGCTCACCCCTAGTTGGGAGCATAGTCAGCCTCCCCTAGAGCATAATCAGCACTTAGCTATATTTTGCTTGATTTTTCCTAAGTCTAGAACTACACTCTCACCTAGTTTAGAGTGTAGTTAAGCGTAGATGGTAAGAACAACCTCCAAAGGCCTCCACAATGCAGCACCAACATTCACATTAGCTCCAACAAACCTCTAGTAGTAGTATTTATCTTTTTTACATTCCCTTTCTCCTTAAAATTGTAACTACATTCAACACCACTTCCCATAGTGGACAGGATAGTCCCAGAGCATAGTCTCCAAAAGTTGCATTTTTTGGCATTTGGTTAGATACATTGTGGTCTCCTTGGCACTCACACATGTAGTTGGTAGCATAGTCACAATCTCTTAGCCTTGTAGAGTTAGTCAAAGCAAAACATAGGACAACACCACTTGCTTTAGTGAAGAGGGTAGTTTGGATTAGCATAGTCCCAACTACCTCACAACGTAGTCTTAACTACCACACTTCCATGTGGTTCTTGATCCACATTTTGGGCTAACCCTAGTCCTATAAATACCCTTGCACCCCAACATTTTAGGGGTTGGAAAGTTTGGCATTTTAGCATTTTGGCATTTGGCACTTAGCATTTTTGGATGAACAAGATCCAAAGGCATCAGCAAAGAGGTAGAGTTGCATTCCATAGTCCACCATAGCCCCACCACAACCCTACAAAACACCACAACCCATAGTACATCATGGTGGCCAACCTAGTAGGCACAAAAACCACAACAAGTACCATACTTCATGACTATGCTTTTCACTATGCCTGTTGTAAACCACGTACCTTCTAAACCCCTTTTGGAGCTAACTATGCTCTACACCATTTGGGGTGGTGTTCCATTTCTCTCTCCTTTATTTTCTATGTTTTCATTGCATTTTTTTTTTGCATTTTTCATGTGTTTCCATGTTGTCACTATGCTTAGGTGGTAGCCTCTATGGGTTAGTACCCTTGTTTTGGCCAAAACCCTTAACTACGCTTGCCCCCATTTTGTGACTACACTCTACACTTAGCACCATGCAACACGACTAGAACACTTAGCACCATTTCACATCATTTGCATTTGCATCTTGACTAACCATGCCACCCCCGGTTGCATCCACTACCTCAGTTGTGACTAATAAATTCCCTGTTTGATTTACAAGACCATTTCGGATGCTTTGCCACCATTTCTAGTAGGCCCTTGTGCAGAGGTAGGATTAGGCTATGCATCTACAAACCCCTCAGTGATTCTAGCCATTGACTTTTTTGGTTGTCCCACTACCTTACCATGTCACTAGAAAGACATGTTACCCATGCCTGAAGGTAGTCCTCTAGTAAGGTCAACATAGTTAAAAAATAAAATCTATGCAAATAATCAATTTCTAGGGGTTCCATTGAAAATACATGTTACCCATGCATAAAGGTAGTTAGCTTCTTAGAAATCTAAAAAAATAAAATAAAAAGTGCAATGAATAAATTCCTCCCTTGAGCAATATGCCAAGTGGTAATACTCCTTACAACATTGGTATTCTAATGGTTGAAAATCCTAGAGATGAAACAATGTGATGTCACTAGAAGGTGGTTTGGACTTGGTTTGAATCTTGGACAAAAGGGTTAATGATTACCTTAGCCACATATCAGACACAAGGATTCATTATGCCTATGGTAAGATGCCTTACATCCTAGTTTTATCAATCCCTTCTACAGTCCATCTCACCTCACTGTATATTTAATCATAAATTGACATATAATATAGTGTTATTTTTCAAATTTGGTTATACTAACATGTGTTTTTTGCTAGATAGGTATGTCTTACATTCAACTCCTTAAGTGCCTAAGGACACCTTTAGACATTGTTATACAAGGGCATTAAGGGCTAATGCCTACTTTGGGGAGGATCCACTTGTATAACTCTTATATTTCATACTTGGCAAGCAATTCCACATCATCTCGTGCCTTCCAAAATAATCCATAATTAATAAATACTTCCTATAACATCTAATAATCTATCCATACATTATAAATTCATAACCCATCTCTTATCCATCCAATAAACTTTCATTGCCTGAGATTCCATCTTTATGAATTTTGAATGCCAATTTTTTGAGAACTGTGCATCATTAATGGTCCAAGACCTTTTGAACAAGCTTCACATCTTTCAAAAATTCCATTTTACTCATTTTTTCTCCAAAAATTCAATGAAAATTTCAAAATGTTTCACAATGACATTATAGCTACGATGTCGTAGTGCCTACAATGTCATATCTACAATGTATCATCTACAATGTTGTACATATAAAAATAGTATATATATGTGTGGAAGTTAGTGAAATTTTTCACTTCTTCATTTTGAAAAAAGAGAGTTTTTGAAGTTTTTTTCTCAGAGCTCTTGCACACTATCTTCCCAAGGCCATAACTTTTCCCTCATAGCTTCAATTCTTAAAATTCGTGAACCCTATTAATCCCAAAGCATT
Organism: Gnetum montanum; assembly: GCA_015680685.1. NCBI lineage: Eukaryota > Viridiplantae > Streptophyta > Gnetopsida > Gnetales > Gnetaceae > Gnetum > Gnetum montanum. Next base: position 75,506 of record MNCI01012465.1, on the reverse strand, counting down.
CAACTTAGTTATTGGGGGAGGGATGCACTATGCTAACATCAGGAAATTTAAGATAATCTTTCTAACATTTGAAAGATATCATAAAGAGTAAATATAAGAAATAATAAGAACCTTATAGTTAATCATTCAAACATAAATTAAAAGGACTTAGTTAATTGTCTGAATGGACCATACCAACCATTTTAAGCCATAATAAGCAAGAAAATGACAATTATGGAAGGTCATAAGTAATTAAAAGATACAACGCCTAAGGAGTTTCTTTTTGAAAAATTTTCTAACTCTACAATTATAATAAGATAAAAACTTGATCTAACCAAGGGTATGAAGAAGGTAAATAACTATTAAGAACTGATGTAAACACTTTAATAATCTCAAACTCTTGTTGATTGCAGATGGTTCCAAAGAGGTCAACAACTGAAGGACCTTCCCAACATGGAAGCAAGAGATCAAGAGGAAATGGGAGAGATCAAGCAAGAGAACAAACTCCACAAGTAAAGCACATAGAGTAGGAGGCCTAATCGTATAGCATCCATCAACAAACCTTTGTTATCGAGCACCCAACCAAAGGAGAGGCAGAAGTTCCACTAGTACCTAAACAAGGACAACATCTCACACTGTCACTAGAATGCCTCCAAGCCATACAAGACAAGTTCATCATGCTCACAATCATTGTGGAACTAAACTTTGGTCCTTTTATGGAATTTGCTCCAAAAGTAGTGAATACGCAATTCCAAGTATCTTCTTTATGGTCCACACTATCCAATAATAGTGAATGGTACCTAGGAGAAATGTAGCAATTCTAGGAAAATAAACAAGCTGATGCTATAGTCAAAATCAAAGGACTCTCTATGCCTTACTCAGTGGAGGCAATTGCCAAGGTCCTCAACATCCCAAATGAAGAAGAAAATGTGGCACATATCTCAACAAGACCTAATACTGATGCTAAAAGGCTATGGTTGCATAGGGCATATGGTAAATAAGATAAAGAATATAGCAACCTTACAACTGAGGAAAAGATATAATTTAAAATTGACACCTACCACTTGTTTCTAACAAAAAGGCTCAATAGGATATCCACATATGCAACTAGAGAAAGTTTTATTCTGATAAGAAAATTTAATAATGCTAACATTTTCCATCTATTTTTCATCAATATTCAAAGGCATTTTAAAGAAAAGAAGGTAAGGAAGCTAACACTTCCATTTCTTTGCCTCATTGGGAAGCTGTGTAAGCAAGCTAGAATCCTACGATACACCAATGACACCTTAGGAAGTCCCAAAATGCTTCTTATGTAGAAATGTTCAAGCTAGTTCCACCAAAGAAGGATCAAGTAGAAAAACCAACAAGCACCAAGGGAGTTGCAAGTACCACCCTTACCAGTATCATTCTAGTTACTAGTCAACAACAACAAGCAAGACCTAGTAGTCAACCACAAGCTGAACAACAACCATAACAACAACAACAACAACAACAAGTTCCACCACCACCATAGGATTACAAACCATCCATGAGTCATTTGCAACATATTATAAAAATAATAAGTTGGGGAAAAAGAGAAGAGGCTAATTTGTATAAAGTAAGAGAGACTTCCACAAGGCCCATAATATCCACAAACCCAGCCAGTAGGAAAGTATCATTCCAAGTAGGAGGAAAGGATGATTGGATGCAACAGATATCCAGAAATGTTGCATCATTCCATGTCATCTTTGAAATTGATGAAGGTGCCACTATTGTGATCATGCAACACCAAGATGTAGCAAGAGCCATGGAGCTCATCACTAATCACATCAAGGAATTCTTCAATGTACTTCTTGTGCCACCAACTAATATCTTTGGAGCACTGGATGCTCAAATGCTTGCTAGAACCTAAATGACTCCTACAAAGCATGAAAACATACTAGATAGACTACTGTAGATAGGTTAAGTGATGTAGAGTCTTTTCGATAACCCTAGTAATATCACTAGAGTCTAGTCTGATTTGATAGCCACAAAAGGAAAGCTGATCATAGCTAAAACCAAGGTTGAGAATGCAGAGAATGAAGGGCAAAAGTTACCAAAAAAATTAGCCACATTGAGAGTTAAAAGAATAGACTTGATAAAATTCATAGCACTAGACCAATTGGATTAATTTAGAACCAACCACATGAGGCAGTTGATTGACCATAATATGAGAATGAAGAAAGAGAAGGAGAAGGCAATGTGGGATGCATCTATTACTGAGGAAAAAATGTATGCACATGTTAAAGCTCTCATTGCCTTAAAGGAAGAACATAAACATTTAGCTAGTAACAATGCTTAGTTAACAAACATCGAAAGGAAGAAGAATGTTCTTGATGAGAGCATCCAATAGCTCTAAGAACAACTGGTCTACGTTAACCAATATATGAGTTTCTTGGCCTAAGAAAATAGAATCCTATTAATGGAAGAGGTCCACATCATTCCCCAAAAGTCCACAATTGAAATTGGCACATGGCAAAATGGGGCCAAGAAGCATGAGCGACTTAAAGAGCATTACAATACTAGGTGGGCATGTATAAAAAAATAATAAATAAAAAAGAAATACAGATGATGAAGGCCAAAATTAGTTCCATCTCTACTCAAAATCCAAATTGGCAGCCATTCTAGATAGCCTCACTCATGTCCACCAAACCGAGGTGAAAAGTAAAGGCCTATAAATAGAGGACCTAATAAAATACATGGGGTTAGCAAACCTTTGATACACTAACCTAGCCATGTTAATAGCAAGTAGGCCTCAGAATGAGTCAAAGCTACAAGTAGTAGCGATCTATGCAATGTATGAGAAGAAGTTTATCAATCAAAAGGATGCATTATAAAAATTACATTTGGCAAACTTTGAACTTGAGAGTGTTAAAGCCAACTACCAGGGCTAGAAAGATGTAGTAGTAAACCTAGCACATCGCGTTTTAGATTACCAAAAGCTAAGAAAGATGGTTAGAGCTTTTGAGGAAGGGAGGTGGAAATTTGCAACTTGATACATAAAGGCCAACAAAATGTTTCCAGAGATACCATGCCCATGGGATGTACCTGCTCCATCAAACATTACACAACAAACATGGATGGTACATGACACAAGTACAAAGTAAGAAAAGCTTCAAGCACTCCTTAATAGATACCAATTTTAAAAGCTTGATGACAAAGGAAAGAAATTGAGGGAAGACCTTCCACCACCCAAAACATGAGCTACATTGAGCTATTTCAAGTTTTTTTTATTTTGTTTCATTTGATTTTATCTTGTCATGTAACTACATCATAGTTTGTAAAGACACCACTGTGGCATTCTAAGTCATGTAAATAGTTAGTAAGTCATGTACAATCAAATCTACCTCTCAATTTTTAAGGGACTCTATCCTCATTTTTTTTAACTCAAGGATGAGTTTCCAGTCAATCATGGAGGTATGATAAAGTTAATTTTTGTTGTGATGTGATATCATATCTATGATATCGTAGCAACGACATCGTAGTACATGCTACATCATCATTGATGAAATGTCTCAGGATGCATGTAACCTTATAAGTACTAACATGTAGACATACAATCCAAAAGCTTTCATTCCACCCATAGCCAGATTCTTGCAATTTGTTTTTGTAGCCTTAGTGATAAAGTGAATGCCTATAGTATGATATTTGGAAATTGATGAGTAGGGGAGCAATCCAACATCCAATTATACAATTTATGAGTGTTCACGTGCAACCCAATCATAATCCATGGATGGTCAATTTTGATATGCTTTTTAAGCTCATGATCATTATCTACCCATATGAAGCTAGTGAAGTATAAGCATATAATTTAGCTCACTATAAGGTCTATGATAGTTGTTGTTGCATGGCCTAAATAACTCCTAAGTGTAGACATAATGGGATGTGCTAAGTCTAGGTAATAGCAAGTAAGTAAATCTATTTTATCCTAAGAAATAGGTATTTGTTCCTAGTCCTCTAGTCACATCTTAGACTTATGCAATTTTCATTGGAGTTACCAAGTGGAATTATCACTGAGAAAATCAAATAATACCATTACTAGTATTACCATACAACTACACTTAACATTCAGAACTAGTTGTACCCATGATGATGTACTAATTGCATAAGTAATGTAAAGTACTTGAGAAAGTAAATTGTTAACTAGGAAAACATGGAAAATTATTCTAAGTAAACCAAATGTAAACTAAGTGATGTTGTAATGATGCAAAGCAACTTTGATCTTTATTGTCATTCACAAACTGTATCCAAGTACAATATGCTCGAATAAAGACTCTGTTCACTATCTAACAGCACACTGTAGGCATACACTTCTATTACTAACTTACAAAAATAAACAACAAGAGTCTACCTAAGAGTGTAATGAATTATATGTTGGATTATGCATCCAAGTGTTTTATTTATAGGAATGCATACATCCCAAGACATCGTATCAATGATGTTGTATCATAAGAAGCAACATCAAATCAACAACATTATTAATATGATGTCATTGCTACAATATCATTTGGACTCAAAATTTGACTTTATCAAACCCCCACGACTGACTAGAAACTCATCCTCAAGTTAAAACAAAATGAGGATAGAGCCCCTTACAAAATTGGAAAGTAGATTCGACTATACATGACTATCTTAACTATTTACGTGAGACTAAATGTCACAGTGATGTTTTACAAAATTTTGACATAGTTGTATAACAAAATAAGATAAAAAAATAAAGAAGCTTGATGCAACCTATGTGCCCAATGGTCGTGGCTCCTCCATTGGCTACTTCCCTTTATTATCAAGCTTCTTAAATTGATATATGTTTAGTAGTTCCTTAAGCTTTTCCTCCTTCATTCTAGGATCATGTACCATCCATGCATGTTGTGCAATGTGCGATGGAGCTGGTACATCCCATGACCATGACAACTGTGAGAACATTTGATTTGCTTTAACGTACCACATCACAAACTATTTTCATTCTTCCTTGAATGCTCTAGCCATTTTTTAAGTTATTGATAATCTGACATTATTCTAGCTAGGTTAGCTACAACATCTTTCTATCCCCAGTAGCTATTATTGAGTATTTCAAGTTCTAAATTTTCCACATGAAACTTCTATGAAGCATGTTTTCTATCAGCAAGTCCTTTCTCATATAAGGTGTACACTACTGCTACCTATTGCTCTAATTCATTTCTGGGTCTTCTTGCTATTAACATTACCAAGTTAGCATATTAGAGATTTGCTAACCACATGTATTCTATAAGGTCCTTCATCTATAGGACTTTTTTTTTATTTCATATTGGTGGACATGGGTTAGGGTATCCAAGATTGGCTACTAGTCTAGATTTTGTGCTAAAATTAAACTAATCTTAGCTTTAGTCATCTAGATTTCTTTCTTGTTGATTTGCTGATACATGCCCACCTAGTCACAAAAATGGTTCTTAAGCCTCTCATGCTTCTTGGCTTCATTTTACCATGAGATTATCTCAATTGCAATTTTTTAACGAAGAGCACAGACTCTTCCATTGATAGTGTCTTTTTTTCTCTAGCTAGGCAGCTCATGTCTTGGTTGACCCAAATTAGTTACTTTTGGAGTTGTTGGATGCTCTTCTCAAGGATATTCTTTTTCTTCTCCACATTATTCAACCAAGTATTTTCTATAGCTAATTGTTTGTTTTCTTCTTGTAGGGCAATGAGTGCCTTGGCATGTGCATATGTCTATGCTTTGGTCACTAAGGCATCCAACACCACCTTCTCCTTCTCATGTTTCATCTACAAATTATGGCTATTGAGGCAATTAATGTGGTTTGTCTAAAATTACTCTAGTTGATCAAGCATAATGAATTGCATTGGATCTCTCTTTTTTGCCCTTAGGGTTGCGAGCTCTTCTTATAATCTATGGACTTTGTTATTAGCATGCTTTACCCTAGTCTCTACCATGATCAACTTTCCTTTAGTGGCTATCAAATTAGACTAAACTACATTGATATCACTAGGGATATCAAAGAGATTCTACATAACTTGCCTTATCTACAACAGTCTAACAAGTACATCTTCATGTTTAGCAAGAATCATTGAGAAATTAGCAAGCATTTGAGCATCTCTTACTCTTAAAAGATTAATTGGTGGTATAATAGGAATGCTAAAAGACTTCTTAATGTGATCAATCATCACTTTTGTGGCTCTTGTTACATCTTGATGCTACATAATCACTACTGTGGCTCCTTCTCTAGTCTCCAGCATCACTTGAAATGATGTAGCATTTTTGAAAACTTGTTGTGACCAAGCCTACCCTCCTCCTATCTACAATGATATTTGGCCACTTGCAAGGTCTATTAATATGGTCGGCCTAACTACATCTTTAATTACCTTATAGAAATTGGCATCCTCTCGTGTTCCCCAACTAACAATCTTTGAAATCTACTACAAATGACTCATTAAAGACCTATAATCTTACGACAGTGATTGTGGAACTTGTTCTTGTTATTGTTGTTGCTACTACTGCTAATCGGTTGGTAGCTAGCTACTAGGCCCTACTTACTGCTACTAAACAATAGTTTGGATGGTTTCAGCAAGAGTTGAGCTTGTTGCTCCCTCAGTGCCTACCTATTTCTCCAACTAATCTTTCTTTGGTGGCATGGATTTTGACATTTCAGCATATGATTTATTTTAAGCCTTTCTCAAAATATCATTTGTATAACCCAAAATACCTTCATGCTTACACTACTTCCTACTTAGACAGGGGAGTGGTAGTGTAGGCTTCCACACCTTTTTCTCTTCAAACCACCTTTTGATTTTGATGAAGTACATATGGGCAATGTTTGCATTGAATTTTTCCATTAGAATGGTGCTTCATTTGGCCACATAAGTAGATATTTTAGAAAGTCTCTTAGTTGGGAATAGGTGGTAGGTGCCTAAAATATATTTTCTCTTTTGTAGTCAACTTACTATATTCCCTATCTTCACTACCACAGGCTCTATGTAGCCATCATCTCTTCATATCGGTGTTAGATCTTGTTGATATTTGTGTGACATTAGTCCCTTCATTTGGCAAAGTGAGGACTTTCACTATCGCCTCCAATAAGTATTGTTGGCACATTTAGCCATTTCATGGAACAACAAAGGTGATAAAATATGAATAAGCCATAGAAGATATTCAAAGCAAAAATATATATGATGGTTGTGCCTTATTGATATTTTATTACTAGAGGTTTCATGTAGAAAATTGTTAAATGAAGATATAGTATTTCCAATTTCAAGAGTTAATATCAAGGGAAGAACAATTCATCATGCTCCTTTGCAAAGGGAAGGTTGAAAAGAGTTGAAAAGCCAAAAGAGCCGATCCCATTTATGGATGCATCAATGAGAAATATCAAAGTCACCATTGTAAGGTTTGGATAATGTTTTTACTGCAAAAAAAAAAAAACAAACACAAATCTAGCCACTGTACGCATTGGGAGAAAAACAGATGAAATTGCTGCAAATGAATGAAAATAGTCCAGAAGAATGCCCTTTTTTTTACAGGGATCGCGTTGGTACTGACGTAGGGGAATGCAAGGTTTTTTTTTTTTTGCCCTACAATGGCTTTCATTTTTGCGCAGAATCAACTGTTCTTTTTGGCCCTAAATCAGTGGTGTCTCTGCTGGTCGCGTTGTGCCAAAAAAACAATTTTTGCAGGGACATGGATTCAAGGTGGAAGAAGAACTCGCATGGGTGTTGCCACTTTCAAGGTAGAAACCATTTCACTTTCAAATTTTTTTCCATAAAATGCAATCGATCCGCCCACCTCCAACGACGCCATTGTGTCCTGCAACGCGTGCACTGCATGAAGATTTTTTTTGGCCATTGTAGGGCCTCTCTTAACCTACCTTACTTGATGCTGTCTTCTTTGATGCTCAGATCTATGATACATTTGCCCTTAACCTTGAAATCAACGGCAAGAATTAAAAAAATGATCTGCAGGAACACAAAAACGCAGGAAGCCCTAAGCGAATTTGGGGCAAAATAAAACAGTTCCAGGCAACCGAAACCCTATGTCCAGGGCCATATGTCCAATACATCATTTTTGTTTCCAGATCTTTCTCCTCCAGCAACCGAACGTTACATAACAACGATGCCAGATGCAGCGGTAGAGCCTTCTTCCGCGGTGGTGGTTGCTAACGATTTCTGGCAGGGGCGGGATATTTTGAAGTATTCGATGGTAGTTCCAGGCCTAGCGCCTTCACATTCGGGCTTGGTGTTTCGAATTTAAATTTTTCCAGCCATTTTCGTTCGGGTGCAAGTGCACATAAAATATTTAGGATTAAGGTACCAGCAACATTTATGCCAAGGTAGATGTTATATTATCACCTTGTTTATAAACTCACTAAGAGCTTCAATAAGCATTCTTCAAATTTTAGAAATTAAAGCTATAATTGTGAACAATTATATGAAATTATTGGAATTATTTTCTTAAAGCAATATTTATCTCCTAACTTCCTAACCTCCTAAGTTAATACTCCCTAACTTGTTGGGCAAGTCACTTGGGAGAGAAGTTAGGTAAGATATTTTTGCATATGTAACTACCTTTGAAACCTATAAAAAGGCTTCAAAAAGGACTTTTTGGGACAATTGGGGTCTCATACATCACATTTTTGAAGATCAAACTTTGAAAAGCTATTAGCTAGCACTTAGGCTCTCACTTGAAGACACACTTTGGGGTCTTGAGAAGAGCATTTGTAAAGAAGATTTGTAAAGATGATTGCTTGTAAGATGGCTTGCTAAAGGAAAGATTTCAGCCTCTTTGTCATAGTCCTGTGAGTTATGTTTTATTTTTGTTTTGTTTAAATTGTTTAGCTAGTGGTTTAGATAGTATCATCCTTGGCAAGTAATTTTGGGATTTTTAGATTGCTCTTATTGTTCTTGTTGCCCGATAGAAATTTCTATTAAAATTTTGCCATAGAAGCACTTGTGTTTAAAAGCCTTAAGAGCATTTTAGTAGTAAATTTCGTTATTGTGCAACGTGTGGGAACTGCTATTGGGATTGTTGTAAGAGAGCCTCTGTTTGTAGTCACGCCGTTGAACAATTCAGTAGTCGAGAGGGTTCAGAAAATCTTTGGTATTTTGATGGGACCAGAATAGCTTCTTTTTATCTTTAAAGTGAATTCTCGTGGTATTTCAATCAGAAATTGTCAAGTCTTTTAAAGGTTCTGTTTGAATGCAATCGTTGACATCTATTATCTAGTCAAAATGGAGTCTCGTACGTGGTAGTTTACGCAGCAATTTTTGGTAGCATAGTAGGATTGTCTTGAAGATATTGCTTGTTTGAGCCTTGGAAGTTTGAACAATTCGTAGATATTGAATTTGGGATAGCTTTATTGCGAAGTGTTTACTCGTGTCATTTTACCTTGTTTAAATATTTGAGGTCTACACAAATCTGCTTTCTTTTCTTTTCTGCTTATTTCCATCGAATCTTGCTCTATTTCTAGTTTTCTTGTGGAACTATCTCTTTCTCTGGGGAAAATTAGGAGTAGATTGCGGAGTTGTGCTCAAATGTTTTTGCAAAATTTTATTTGTTACAAGTAGGTATTATAAGGACCGCATAGACTAGGCAGTTGAACAAAATAGGAAATTTTCAACAACTCACAGTACTTGGCAAAGTTGGCTGAATCTCTTTAAAGTAAGTCATTTGTAGTTTACACACAACGCAATCGTTACATTTCTCACAACCGCACACCGCAACAGCATACACACATACTCACATTAACTACTGAGTTTATTTGGAGGTATCTGGGCCTTGGTGTTGCCAGAGACCGACAGGCACCTAAATCCTGTTCAAGGACACTCGTTGACGGTCACGTCCCAAACGGTCACCAACAGTTCTTTTGGCGCTAGAAGGAGGGCTGAAAGTTCAGCCTCTAGGTTCATAAGTGTTATAATTTTAGCATATCAACAATTATTTGTAAGGCTTAAGAAATTAGATACTATTTTTAGTTCATGACCAAGAAGATCGATAATTTGGAAAATTTCAAAGTTTCAAAAGATATTCTAGATTCTAAGACTGATTCTTCATCAAAAGAAGAAGAAAAGAAAGTTTTTGAATTGGGAACAAGTAGTGGAGTGAAAACTAGAAGATCAAGAAGATCACCCATTATATCTAGTTTATTAATTCGTAAGAGAAGATCTAGAAAGTTTAAGAGTTTAACATTTCAAAGGAATAGGATGGCAAATCCTTGGCAAGGAGTTACATCATTAGGAATTCAGAATTATAATGATATTCCTAAGGTAGTTTACAAATATTTGCCTGAGCCTTTCATTCCTGGAAAAGCTTATTTAGCTGAAGAATATATTCACATGTTTGAGTTAGCTTTAGCTCATGCAAATATTCAACATCAAGATCAAGCTTGTAGGTTGTTTGTATCAAATCTAAAGGATATGGCTCAGATTTGGTATTCGAACTTACTAAGTAATAGTATTACAAGCTGGGATGACATGAAGAATCTTTTCTTGGCCCAGTTTGGTAATCAATTAGATCAACAACAATTATACTGTGGGCTAATACAAGCTAAGCAAGGAGTTAAAGACTCAATTAGAGATTTTAACATCAAGTTTCAACGAATTTTTGGACTCTTTCAAAGACAATATAGACCATCAGAAGAAATGCTTAAGGAAACTTATCTTAAGGCTGTCAACCCCAACATTTCAATTTGGTTAAGGAGAACTCCAAACTTAACTACACTGAATGACTACTTTAGTGAAGCTATACAGTTAGAAAAACAGCTGAACTTGAATCTTGAAGAAAATATTGCAATTCCAAAAAGAGAAGAAAGAGTTATGATTCCTATGCAAGATTTAGCTCAATTTAAAGCTTTACCAGGTTCATCTCATGATAAGATAGAGCAAGAACATGAAAAAGTAGGATCTGAAAAAGGACAATTAATGAGAGATATGTCTAACAAAATAGTGAAGCTTGAAAAAGCTTTGGCAAGAGTTAATATCAAGGAAGAAAGGAATATCAAAGAAGAAAGGAAAAATAGAAAGCATAAACATCAAGAAACTAAGTTAGTAGAAGATGAGGATGAAAGTAATCTTATTATGTCCAAATTTCTTGATATTGAATCTGATAATGAGTTATCTAGTGTTCATTATGCAAGTAAATCTTCTAGCAATGGATCTAGTGATACTTCTTCTCTATCAAGTTCTGAAGAAGATATGTCTTCAGATGAAGAATGCAACAACAATGAGGAAAATGGATATAATCTCCGATATAAAGAAAGATTAACTACTTCTAGACCCCCAAATGTTATTACTATTCCATCTACTAAGAAAAAAGCTTTTGAGCCAAATAGAAGAGATAAGGATAAAGGTAAAGACAATCAAGTGGAGCAAAGCACTCCAAATCAGTCTTTTAATAAATGGATAAAGAGATCAAGCTTTATTAGTGATGGAGAGTATGATTTGATTGAAAACCTTAAACATGTCAAGGCCAATATTAGCCTCTATCAGTTGCTTCAAATAGGAGATCAGCAAAGAAGGGCTTTAGAGTTTATTAAAGGCAAAAGGAGAGTTAGAGAATCAGAGTTAAGTTATGTGTCTAGTAATGATGAGAAATTAAGGACTTCATATGATAAAGAAGCTCCTCCTTTTCTTTTGACAATGAAATTGAAAGATAAATACTTACACAATTGTTTGGTTGATTTCGGAGCTACATCTACTATAATGCCATTGTCTATATGGGAGAAACTTGGTTTGATTCCTGAAAAATCAAATAAAAAGATTGTTCAAGTAGATAAAAGTAGAGTGAAGATTGTGGGTCAATTACCAAACATTCTATTGGAAATTGCTTCTGAACCTCACATTAGAAGTAGAGTAACTATTCAAGTGGCAGACATACTAGATTCACATAGTCTATTATTGAGTAGAAGTTGGAGCAAGAATTTTTCTGGTTACATATCAATAGATTATTCTCACATGTGGTTACCTTGGAAAGGAGAACTGAATCAGATATATATCTCCAGTGAGCCTATGATGATTGATAACATTACTTTAAATGGAAAAAGTAAAATGGTTGAAAAAAGAGGTGTTGAAAACAAAATTTGTACACTCCAAGAAAGTTATAGTCCTGAAAAAGAACAATCAAAGCAAGAGGATGAATGGGAGTTATACTTTGATGGTTCATGTAATTCAA
>MNCI01012465.1:22339-49101 GCA_015680685.1 Gnetum montanum | reverse complement strand
CCTCTTTGTCATAGTCCTGTGAGTTATGTTTATGTTTATTTTTTATTTTGTTTAAATTGTTTAGCTAGTGGTTTAGATAGTATCATGCTTGGCAAGTAATTTTGGGATTTTTAGATTGCTCTTATTGTTCTTGTTGTATGATAGAAAATTTCTATTAACATTTTTCCATAGAAGCGCTTGTGTTTAAAAGTCTTAAGAGCATTTTAGTAGTAAATTTTATTATTGTGCAATGTATAAGAACCGCTATTGAGATTGTTGTAAGAGAGCCTTTACATATAGTCAAGCCATTGAACTANTCGTATCATTTTACCTTGTTTAAATATTTGAGATCTTTATATAAATCTTCTTTCTTTTTCTCTTCTTTCTAATTCCATTGAATCTTGCTCTATTTCTAGTTTTCTTGTGGAACAATCTCTTTCTCTGGAAAAAATTAGAAGTAGATTCGCAGAGTTGTGCTCAAATGTTTTTGCAAAATTTTATTTGTTACAAGTAGGTATTATAAGGAACGCATAGACTAGGGAATTGAACAAAATAGGAACTCTCAATAACTCACAGTACTTGGCAAAGTTGGCTAAATCTCTTTAAGATAAGTCATTTGTAGTTTTACACACAACCCATCATTTCATTTTTCACAACCACACACCGCAACAGCACACACACATACTCACATTAACTATTGAGTCTATTTGGAGGTATTTGGGCCTTGGTGTTGCCAGAAGACCAGCAAGCACCTATATCCTTTTTGAGGACACTCGTTGGTGGTCGCGTCCCAAACGGTCGCCAACACCTCCTTCTTTGAGCTCTAAATAGTTCATTCCTTGTCCTCTTCAACTCATCTTAGTTTTCCGCGTACCTAAGCCTGTAAACACAATACCCATACAACCATGCAAACAACCTTTAACTCCATTTTACTTAACATTTTGACACACACAAAAATACACTAAAGGATCCACAATCTTCCCCTATTTGGTGATGTTCAAAATTTAAGAAAATGGAGTAATAATCATACAAATATAATCATACTTTTCTTCCCCTTTTTGAAAAGTAAAAAAAAAAGGATAAAGTGCTCAAACTTGGTGAGAAAAGATATAAAAGAACAATAATATCTAGATAAGATATGGAGCCAAGTAGCACTCATAATAGTTCCAAACGGTCACCAACACCTAAATCCTGTTCGAGGACACTCGTTGGCAGTCGTGTCCCAAACGGTCACCAACACCTCCTTCTTTGAGCTCTAAATAGTTCATTCCTTGTCCTCTTTAACTCATCTTAGTTTCCCGCGTACATAAGCCTACAAACACAATACCCATACAACCATGCAAACAACCTTTAACTCCATTTTACTTAACATTTTCACACACACAAAAACACACTAAAGGATCCACAATCTTCCCCTATTTGGTGATGTTCAAAATTTAAGAAAATGGAGTAATGATCATACAAATATAATCATACTATTCCTCCCCTTTTTGAAAAGTAAAAAGGAAAAGGATAAAGTGCTCAAACTTGGTGAGAAAAGATATAAAAGAACAATAATATCTAGATAAGATATGGAGCCAAGTAGCACTCATAATAGTTCCAAATGGTCACCAACACCTAAATCCTATTCGAGGACACTCGTTGGCGGTTGCGTCCCAAACAGTCGCCAACACCTCCTTCTTTGAGCTCTAAATAGTTCATTCCTTGTCCTCTTCAACTCATCTCAGTTTCCTACGTACATAAGCCTACAAACACAATACCCATACAACCATGCAAACAACCTTTAACTCCATTTTACTTAACATTTTGACACACACAAAAACACACTAAAGGATCCACAATCTTCCCCTATTTGGTGATGTTCAAAATTTAAGAAAATGGAGTAATGATCATACAAATATAATCATACTATTCTTCCCCTTTTTGAAAAGTAAGAAAAAAGGATAAAGTGCTCAAAATTGGTGAGAAAAGATATAAAAGAACAATAATATCTAGATAAGATATGGAGCTAAGTAGCACTCATAATCCTAAAAATATATAGTAAGTATGTATTTATCAAGTCCACGAAGAGATGCCCCAAATTCAGCAAGAGTAGAACCAAACCTTCCAAGTGAAATTCAACCTTGAAGTGAAGCAAAGGCTTTGAAAAGTAAGTAACCTATCTCTAAAACAATAAGTCATTAGTAGTGCATGGTGGTTGAAATGTTTAGATATTCTCCATCTTTGTAAAACATTATCTTTATGGTGAGGAAACAACCATACAACTTCACAATGGAAAACCATTAATGTCATATTCATTAGTTAGGAAGAGCAGACATGGATACTTTCCCATAGTGTAATCATGTCAAAATGTAGTAAGGAATGTACCACATCCTCCACTTAATGCATGATTGTGGAAATTGAGAACTGCTCTTTTGATGTCAAGAACAAGGAGCTACAATTAATTCAATAAGGATCATCAACATTTAATTTTAAAAACCAAAGGTAGAATAAGTAGGAACAAGCATCTTATCTTATTGTCTCATTAAAACTTGCATTGCTATATTAACAAAAAATTTGGAAAGCTCCATGAGAATAAGGAAGCTATGAGTAAGACATGCATATTCCATAGTTTGTTCAAGGTAATGCAACATCCACAACCATTGATCAAAAACATGTTGATAAGTATATGTTTATGTACTTCCTGAAGTTCAATACTAATGTAAATATGATCAAGTAAAAATAATCTATTAATAAACTTTAGCACAATATAGAGCATGGAGGATCAAGAATTCTATCTATTAGAAATAATTGTTTTATGGCAATTTGTGTTTCTAGATTCACCCAATAAGAGATTAATAATAGACTATTAGAGCTATGGTAGAAACATACATATTCTGCTTTTTGTATAAGTCAATACAACAAACACAATGACTTATTAAAAACAACTCATGCTGATAGAGAACTAACTAACTAACTAACTAACTAAATAACTATATATATATATATATATATATATATATATCTGATTAATCTGAAAGTCTACATATGCAACACACAATCATTCAAGACTTTACCATTCCAAAAAAAATGCCTCTTGAAGTCCTTTTCTTGCTCATTATGATTCTTGGCCATAATCTCCAAAGACTTCCCCTACATTGGTGGCCTCCAAGATGATTGAGAAGTAGGCTTCCCCTACACATGTGTTACTTGTCTTGGGCCTTTATGCAAATATCAAAAAAACACTATAACTATAGGTCAACGTTAGGATCTAGGTTTTCAACCAGTAATATTAATAGAATTTTCAAAGGTTTGTCTTATCTTATAAATGGCAAAACTATTCTAAATATTTTGATCATAGAAACAAATCATCAAAAGAATTTCAAACAAGCAAAGAGATAGAGACTTACCTTGACTTACCTTGCTTGCTAGTGAGAAGAGAAGATCAATGGAGTTTGAGGTGAGGTCCCCTATCATGAAGTACCTCCTCATCCTTAGGTTCTCTTTCATTAGATCATGTATGTGATGTCTCTATTTGTTCATGTTCCTTGTGATAAAACTCTTGATCACTTTTTGCATTATTTTTAGGACTCCACTTTCCTTCATTCTCACTTATTGGTACCTACACAAATTCCTTACCAAATCCTTTTTAACAAGACCAGGCATTAATCCTACTTTGATCATCATAGCTAAGAGCTTGCTTACTACCACAATTTTTACACACAAATAAAACATTATCCTTATGATCAAAATTATCAAACCTTACTATGCTTGAGCTTGCATTTTCATGTGTTGCTTCCTCTA
The DNA here is from genome assembly GCA_015680685.1 of Gnetum montanum. Taxonomy (NCBI): domain Eukaryota; kingdom Viridiplantae; phylum Streptophyta; class Gnetopsida; order Gnetales; family Gnetaceae; genus Gnetum; species Gnetum montanum. Next base: position 45,339 of record MNCI01012465.1, on the reverse strand, counting down.
AATTCTTTGGTTGATTTTTAGGAGTCTCTTCTTCTTGAATCTTACTGCAATCCTTATTCAAAGAGGTTAGTTGTTGAATCTTAGCTTTTATATCTAAGATTTCTTCCTTCACTTCAGCATGAGTAGCATCTAACATAGAAAGTACTAGTTTCTTTACCTTCCTAATCAAGTGATGTAAAAAATTTCTTCTTTAAATTCACTATACCTCTTGTCACACTTAACATCTTATTCAACCATAAGTGAGGAATTTTCATCGATAAGCGCCATGCATATGAGATGTGAATCTTTGGAAGAATTACATTCTTCTTCTTTGATTTGCTCACCATCATTCCAACTTGTATAAAAGTTGGTCTTTTTTGGTTCCTCATCATTGGATCTATTCCTTGGTTGTACCTTACTATCACTTGGATCGCTAGGACATTCGAAGGCCATATGGCCTCTTCCTCTACAAACCCAACATTCTATAGAAGAAAATTCTAGATTAGAAGAATTTAAAAAATTTCTACCTCTTTCTCTACCTTTGAATAAATTAGGTCTTTTTTGTTGTTGATATGCCCCTTTGCTTCTTCTTGTAAGCAATCATTGTAGTCTCCTTAAGAGAAGAGCAATCTCATCTTCATTTCCCTCATCATGCTCATTGACCTCCTTCTCCTTGAAAGCAGTCTTTAGAGAAATAGGTCTTTCTTGAATCATTCCTTCACTTATGAGATTCATTTCATATGTGATAAGAGCATTTTAAAGTTCCTCAAATTTTAGAGTTGAGAAATCTCTGATTTTCTCCATGGCTATGACCTTAGGTTGGAACTCTCGTTGAAGAGTTTTGATCATTTTGATAATTACATCACTTTTGGGTAAATCCTTTCCTGTTTCTCTAATTACTACAACAAGATCATTAGCTCTAGAAAAATAATCTTTGATTTTCTCACCTTATTTTATTTTGAGTTTATCGTATTCACTTTGTAAAATTAATAATGTTGATTACTTAACATTAGAGGTTCCTTCATAAGTATTTTCTAAAGTTTGCTAAATTTCTTTGACTGTTTTACATCCTGCTACCCTATTAATTTTAGATTTATTCAATGCATAGTACAAACAATTTTTTTCTTTTGAATCAAACATGAACTTATCCTTTTACTCTTAAAACCATTTGTTGCAAGGCTTCATGATGCTAGTGGTGTCATCGACAAGTGGAGCGTAGCCTTCCAAATTTGACTCTCATACTTCAAACTCCATGGATTCAAAGAACCCTTGCATTCTGGCTTTCTAATAGACAAAGTCAAATCCATCAAACATGGATGACTTTATGTAAGATGTCCTCTCCATTATTCACTCTTGAAGTTGATGATGATAGAGAAGAGTACTAGGCTTCGATACCACTTCTAGATCATTAAACTTACAAGGGGAGGGATGAATAAGTTCCCCAAATTAAAACTTAAACAAACAAAGCACACACATCAAATTTAATGTGGTTTCCCAACTTGGGTAGTCCACACTCGAAGGGTAGATCGCAAGCACACCTTCAAACTTTATTTCTTTCAAAATGTGGTTGAAGGGTCCACACCCTATACAATCTTCAAGCCCCACTCCAAAGTATTGTACTATAGCACCAATCACTCAACCTCGCAAGGTCCCACCAGGCTTGGAAATGTGATTTCAAGGCTTTCACAACTTTTATAATCTTGAGCTCCACACTGAAGTGTTATACCGCAACAACAAAAACTCAATCCTACAGGATCTTGAAAAGCTTAAGCACATCAATCCCACATGGCAAAAAGAACAAGAATTACAAGGGATAATTACAACTCAGTTTGTTGATCCTTGTACAGTCAGGTACATCACACTTTACAATGCCAAAATGATAAGACAATGAGGAGCAACAAAGAATTCAATGATTACAATTGATGATACAATGAATACAACAAGGCTTGAACTTTTACAAATGCATATCAAGTCTTCTTATAGTTGTCATGCTTCTAAATCCTTCTCAGAACTCGTGCAATGGCTAGCCAAAAATTATGGGAGATGTCTTTTTCATGCCTAAGACATCTCTCTAAATTTTCCTTCAATTTTGGGAAGACATCCTTATTTCATGAAAGATGTCTTTTTGAAGTCTTCATTCTGGAAGATGTCTTTGTCTTATGGAAGATGTCTTTCTAGTACTAGCCTTCATTCAGTGAAGATGTCTTTTTGTGATGAAGACATCTTTGCCTAGAGAAAGACATCAGTTGTTTCTTGAAGACATCTTTGCCTAAGATTACTCTAATTCTGCCAAGACATCTGCTATTTCCTAAAGACATCTTTCTTTCACTTTCTTTGTCTTTTGAATGCATCAATCCCTGTCCATAGCCTTGATCTTCCACATTCTTCAATGATGATAACTTTTCTTGTATAGTATTTAGTCCTTTTCCACATTCTTTGAATATTAGTTTAAAGATCATATGGGTGACCTCCTCCTTTAAGCTCTAAACAGTTTGTTCCTTTTCCTCTTCAACTCATCTTGGTTTCGTGTGTACGTAATCCTACAAACATAATAACCATACAACCATGCAAATAACCTTTGAATCCATTTTACTTAATGTTTTGACACACATCAAAACACACTAAAGGGTCCACAAAATTATCACTAAGAGAATCAAATAATACCACTACTAGGATTACCAGACAACTAAACTTAACATTTGAAACCAATTGTACCCTTGTTGATGTACTAATTGCACATGTAAGGTAAAGTACTTAACAAAGTAAAGTTTTAACTAGGAAAACATAAAAAATTATTCTAAGTAAATAGAAAGTAAACTAACTGATGCTGCAATGATGAAAAAAAATCTTGATCTTTATTTCTAATCATGAACTATACCCAAATACACTTCACTCAAATAAAGATTCCATGCAATTGATCAACACCACACTATTGCGAGCATACACTTCTATTGCTAAGTTGTGAAAACAAACTACAAGAGTCTACATAAGAGTGTAATGAATTGTGTGTTGGATTGTGCATCCAAGTGTTGTATTTATAGGGATGCACGCATATCGAGACATAATATCAATGATGACATATCATAAGAGGTGACATCATTGATACGAAATTGTTGCTACAATGGCGTTTGGACTCAAAATTTGACTTTGTCAGCAATTGTCTGGTGTTTTTATTCGAGCGAATTGTACTTGGACATAGTTCATGACAACAATAAAGATTGAGATTGCTTTCCATCATTGTAGCATTCCCTTAGTTTCATTTGCTTACTTAGCATATTCTTTACTATTTTCTTAGTTAATCATTTACATTTCAAGTACTTTACATGACATGTCATTAGTGAGCAGTATGGATACAATTGGTTTCAGGTGCTAAGTGTAGTTATCTGGTAACCTAGTAGTGGTGTTGCTTGATTCACTCAATAATAATACTACTTGGTAATCCCAATGATAGCTACAAAAGTCCAAGGCGTGTACAGTAGACCAAGACCTAATGTCCATCGTGTTAGACTAAGATAGGTTTACATTTTCTTAGTTAACTAGACTTAGAATTTATTCAACCATGTTTAGTTTAGGAGCACTTAAGAGCCTCTCAACATCAGTTAATCATGTCTCACTAAGAGCTAAACCATAAAATTGAACTTCAATAGCTTAAAGTGGGAAGACAACAATCTTGAACTTAACATCAATTACTAACATAATTACATTTTCCATCAGCAGATTACGATCGATTTGGTCATGTGTTGGCACTCGTGACTTGTATGGTAGAGTGTTGGGATACTTCACCGCTCATCACATAGCATCCCAGCCTACAATATAGCAACAATGATATAATAAATGTGATATCTTAGCCATTTAGTACAATTTTCATACTTTATCAATAGTCAAAAAATGCAAGAGCCTTAATAGTTATGAAATGATTAAGAAGAGCCACATGATAACTCAAGAGCATCATAATGATGATGCACCATGATAGTCTAAGTTAAGAAGCCTTGGAAAATGGCATTATAGTGCAATAAATAAGAGTTTGTATATAAGCAAAGAATAAATTGATCATAAGAATCAAAAGGTTGAGGAAATCAAGGGAATTAGTGAAAGGAATGATATAGCATCAGAAATCTTATAATGGATGGAAGAAAGAATTTAAGAGATCATCAGATTAGATGTTGGGCAGCATAAAACTCCATCTAACAAAAATAAGTTTATAAAAAGCTTGTGGAGATATTAAACAAAGATATTATGAAGATGACTTCTAATAATTACAAAGGACCTATGCAAAGAACTTGAGAAATTGAGAAGATCTATACAAAGAGACGACCTTGAAGTATAGTTTATAAATTCAACCTAAAATGACAATGTTGAAAGAAGACGATGTTTCTAAACAAGTATAAAGGAAAAATAATGGTGGAAAAATAATTTCCCAAAATAGGAGATTAATGATAATTGAAAATAAAGAAGATAATAATTAATGAAGGAAGATAAGAAAAAGGAGCAAACTGCCAATTAAAATATGTAATAATTGAAGTCTATGACTTGTAGCCATGGCCACTAATTTGCACCATTTTCTTACTTGTTGATGTGCATAACAAGAAAGGAGTCGTAACTATCCAAGTTGCAAGAAGAAGAATTTATTAAGGCTATTGAAGTATTAAAAAGAAAGTATCTATCTAGCAATCTTTTTTCTAAAACCAAAAAAAATTGATAGCACATTTTGAATGGCAATTGAAATGAGCAAGATAAAGATAGCCAAATTATGACTAATTACAAAGATGAGGATGAGATTTAATAGAAACTTTATTCTAGAAGTTTCAACAGTTGGTCTTGAAACTTCAAATCATAAGTACCAAGGGATAAGTGTCAATCATGATCCCATTTCATTGCAGATTTTGACGCAAATCCCTAGGCAAAAGAATTTTCATTAAGAACATGTCGTAGAAAATGACAAAAGAAGAATTCTAGTCTAAAGATTATAAAATACATGACAAAAGATAAAAGGTCCCCTATAAACCACTTAAGTCTTGGCCCACATACTGAAAGAAGGAAGAAGAAGAATAGAATATACAAGATGGATAGGGAATTGTCCCACATTTTGCAAGAAATAGAAAGAAGGAGATCGTATAAACAAGACTCAAATAACTAAAAATGAAATGTGAAATGATGTATTCATATGTGAATGAGAACTTCATGCCCCTGTAGATGGAACATAGACCCTTGCCAAGGTTTTGTAAACCTCTACAAGATATGCAACAATAAGAATTTCAAGTCCCTACAAAGGGAGATCACTTGTGTACATCACTCAAGACTTACCTTATGCATATTGTTGGCTTTTGAGACTAGTAAGGACCAAGAAGTCATCATAGTAGCCAATTTTAAACTAGGTATTACAAATTAAGAACCAAGTGAAGGAAGTGACACTATTAAAAGTAAAGGGGAGAAGATGAAAACATAACCAAGATTGCAAGATGAAGAAAAGAAAAGAAAAGAAGAATTAATGAAGTCCTTAAATAAGAAAGGTTAGGTTTCATATTCCCAAATTCATGAGTGAAGGGAAGAAAGAAATTAATTCAACCACTTATGAATTTGTAAACATGAAAAATTAAGTAAAAAAACTAACACTTAAAGGGGAGTGTTAGAATATACTTCTAAGTTAAGAACCAAGTAAAGGAAGTGACACTGCTAAAAATAAAGGGGAGAAGATGAAAACATAACCAAGATTATGAGATGAAGAAAATAAAAGAAGAATTGATGAAGTCCATAAGTAAGAAAGGTTAGGTTTCATATTTCCAAATTCATGAGTGAAGGGGAGAAAGAAAACTTAATGTTTGAAGGGAAGAAAGAAAGTAATTCAGCCACTTATGAATTTGTAAACATGAAAAATTAAGTCAAAAAACTAATGCTTAAAGGGGAGTGTTAGAATATACTTCTAAGTTAAGATACAATCATTAGTTTCTTAACTTAATCCAACATCAATTACAAAAGGTCATGATACTTCATGAAAAAACACAACTCCTTAGGAAGTATAAGAGAGCATGAGTCTTTGCTTTGTATGTGAGAATAGATGAACAAGAAGAACAAGAACAAGGGATATGGAATAAAAAAATGAAGAAGAAGGAGATGGCAAATGCAAAAGAAAGAGCAAGTGCATAAGAATAAGATAAGGACGTAGCATTGGAACAACAACTACAAGTAATGTTCATGAACTAGAAGATATGAACAAAAGTGATTCATAAAAATACAAAGGAGAAATGCCCTACACCATAGGAGTGAATAGAAGCATTGGAAACTTATCAATTACAAAGAACTAATAAGCACGTAACTGATAATCAAGTGTTGTAGGAAACATATGCAATCCCTATCACACAAGATACAATTTCTTAAAGAATAACTAAAGATCCTAGTTGTGCCATACATAGCTTAGTCTAGTTTCTAAAAGAAGAAGAGAAGGTCATCTAGAACGTTACAACGGAAAAAGTTGTAAAAAGTTACAAAGAAGTAGTCCATGAGCAAATAAAGCTAAGGCAAGAATAGCTTAATAAAAGTAAGAAAGAAGTTGGAGTAGTTAAAGTTCAAGATGAACTTAACTAAGCATAGTGGTCAAAGTGAAGATAAGTTGAAGAAGACTTAACAAAATGCAATGTGAAACTATGATGTCTACGTACAAGAGTATATAATATAATAAGTTATGAATAACTATCATAAGTGTACTATAACTGTACAATGAAGGAGCAAATACAATCCAAAAGAAGATGCACTACTATAGGAAGAGCAATGCCATCGAACATAAAAAGTTCTTATATTCTTAACACAATCGATATTGGAATTATAGCAAGCCCAAAGATGATGATTATGAATTACCAAAATCAAAAGTAGTACTTGTTATAGACTATCTACAATAGCTCATGACTAGTACTAAGTTATGGAATCAAGACAACACAACTCACTTCATTATAAGAGGATTCGTAAGCACTTAATTCAGTAAGACTTATGATACTCACAATTACAAGAAATTACAAGAAGCAATTATCATTAGGAAGAGAGTTATAATCCTACAATTCTAAAATATTACCTCTTACTCATTAGATCCTAGAAGATCTATGAAGATTCTAAGTGTTTACTAATATGGATCAATTGATTCTGCTAATTTAACTAAACAAATTTTTCTTCAAAAAAATTCTCTTCTGGTTTTCTTAGTCTAAGATTTAAGATACATGATGAAAGACCTTGTGTTACATCAATACTCACCAAATTTTTATTCATTGTATTAGCAAATTTGATATGTTTTTTGTAAGTTTGGTTGATGTTCTTTATAAGTATGATTTTTTAGGTTATTAACTAATTGATGTTCCTACAATTTTACATTGTGAATTTGAAAAAAAAAAATTTATTGTGAATTGGATGTTTGTCCGAGTTGGACATGCCCACTAAGCAGGCCAAAGTTATCAAAATAGATTCAAGCAAGCTACTTGAAAAAATTTGAACTTGAACCTTTATCCTTGTACAAACCCTAAAATGACCTTGCTTAGCAAGATAATTGAGCATCCAATCAAGAAATTTTTGGCTTGAACTTAGGTAACTATGTAGTGTTTCAAACAACGGAAACAAACTTCTTAAGATTGTCTTACCAAATTATATGTTATATAAAATAATTTCATTTTTTTTATAATTATACATTGAACAAGTTGAATAAATACCAAATTTTTTAAATTATTCACGAATTCTGAATTACTGAGGTTGTTGAATAGATGTCTAATTACAACTATGAATGTAACTTATGCTCTTCATTAGCTGCCATTGCGCCAGGCCAGCCCCAGGTAACTTACCAAGATTCTTATATTTTGTAATGACGTTCCTCGAAATAGCTTTTTCCAAAATTAGTGAAGAAAAATATTTAAATGTCTTTGAAACATCCAATAATAACAATTCTCTCAGTTTCAAGATTTACGGAATTAATACTTTGCCTAATTCAAACTAAGCAGCTAGATGCAAAGAGCCTAAACAATATTGGATTTCTAATTTGGATTAATTTTCGCGTTGCCCAATTTGTCCGTTTCACAATTTCTCGAGTCCTAACATGCTTCCGGAAATATATTCTAATATCAGTACAAACACATTTTATTAGTATTGAAATCCTAAGAGTTGCAGCAATTCAAATCACACTTTAACCATCAATATGAATCTTCCATGAACGAAAAAATTTAACGCAGCACCAACACCATTGAAATAGTCATTAAAGTACACATTGTATGTTTAACGCAAAAATACCAACCGCATTCTATTTGTGAAAAAAATGGGGCATCACCACTCCACTTTCGATATTACATCAACATGGTAATGCAGGGTTCAGCCGGGGTGCCACAGCCATGATGATGACAACGACTCATTATAATGTAATTCTAAAAGATATTTAAATATAACATTTTTAAGCTGTTGCTCAAGGATATCGTTTTAAGTACACAACTTACAGGCGCCAAAAAGTCCATAACGGGTAAGATTTTCAAGAAACTAACTACTCATCTCTGAGAACACCATAAAATTTAAATGGTGTTGAGGTTTATAAAATACAAAATTTTCATTTTTTATCGTTTCTGACAGAAATTCACAAGATACAAATGCTGAAAATCTGCAGCCTTAATGAATTATTGCTCGATGGTATTAATTTGGATTCGCAAGGGTTAGGTTATTTTTTTTTAGAGAAAAAAATTCCGTTTGATTTTTCTAATTGTCCCACATAATTTAAAGCGTTATAAAATTTCCACGGCTTAATTCAAAATACAGCACTAAGTAATAATGACATGCTTCCAAAGATCATGTTGTAAGCTTACGTTCTTACATTGCATCTTGTGTTTTTGATGGCTATAACAGAGATTTTGCAGGGTGTTTTCCTTTACTAGTATCCTTGAGCAAAGAATATTGATCATCATTTCACAATTCCAAGTGGACTTCCTCAAGTTCAGCGTAGGATGTATAAGACTCGATTATTTCTTCGTATACTTTCACTCCTTTAAGATACTCGAATTCATTTAGAAACTGCAGCAATACCATCAAAATATTCCAAAATTGTTAAGTAGAAAAGAGAAAATAGAAATTGAAAAAAAAAAAATTATACAGACCTTCAAGCAACGTCCACCAGGGGTTTGAATCATTAGCTACTGTGACGGGCAAAAGCCCAAACTTGTTCAACACTAGTACTTTCGCTACAAACTGATCCAAAGCCCAAGTCAAGTGACATGCACGAACATATTGCACTAAATTTAATATTGACAAAGGTCAGATAATTAAAGCAATTTCAAATAAGGCAACAAGAACAAAACAGAATCAGAAACTGAATACAGTCAAGAGATCTAAGCCATGTAATAATGAAATAAAGCTGTTCAACAAGGTAAAGAACCAAAAGAACAATTGATGCATTAGATCGAATTTTCTTAAATATCTAAATATGAGCGTAATAAATTTTTGAAAATGTATTTTTCCCAAATAAATCAAATATTTTTTAACAAATAATTAACTTAGTCGTGAAGCACATTTATCCATGGTATTTGGGCAATTTCAAGAAACAAATGCATCGCCATAAACTTGGTCCAATGTTTTCCTTGAAAACAGCCATTCAATGATTGTTAAAGGGCTCAGCAAGATGTGTTTTTGGACAATGCAATAATGAAACTGAAATTGAAGCAGAAGCTTTATTTTGTGTCCAAAGACCCATGGATAGGCTCTACAAATTGAACTGGGCGCAGCAGAAATAAATTATACAAGTTTTTTGTCGTAACTTTATAACACTATCTCACTATCTCATGGGTAATCACAACACAAGAAAAAAACACATACAACTCATCTTCAAGGGCTCTTAGGAAGCTAAATCTATTTTATACTTTCAAGTCTAAGATGATGAGAACTTAAGCAAAGCTTGTTGAGAGTTGAGAGCATTAATAGCAGCTCAGAGATAAGCTTCTACATCTACTTTATTAGATCTAATATAATATAAAATTATTTCCTGCCTTCTACGTTAGACCACATCTGTGTTAAAACCTTCGGTTTAGACTAGTTGGCAAATATGATTAGGGTTTTCCTGCATATCCTCCCAAGAGATACTCCATTTTTTCAACCACTGCATTCCCTAGAATACCATCCTTGGTCTCATGAATTCTCAAGAACTGCTTTGGAGGATTTGTCTTGCCTTGAGGATTTGTCTTGCCTTGAGATATGCAAGCTATGAGTGCCTGTAATGAATTGGCACAAGGCTTCTACTTCTAAAGGTAGGTAGTAAATCAAATTCACATAATAATATTGCGTAAGGTGTTTGCATCTTCACTTTTTACTTAACAAGAATAAAAGGCTTTTGCACTTTTTCAATATCTTTCCAAAGTTTAGCATTGAGTCCAGATCCCCAAAGAGCACATCCATACAATAATACAGTAAGTAGATGATAGTCTAAAAAACTTGTTTTCTAACTTTCCAAGCCCAAAGTCGTAAATCCTTGCACTTGTTTTTGAAAGCCTAGACAGTCTTGAAACCTCATGCTATTCTTTTTTTGATGCACTTCCCTTACATGTAATTGTTCATATAAATGAAACTTAAATATTTAAAAGAATCTGCTATTTGCACATTAATACCTCCAAAATGGAAGTTATACCAGGTAATTCTTGTACCCCAAATCATCAATTTGGTTTCATCCACATTCCCTTGAAGGCCAGATGAGTGACAATAATTTTTAAAAATTTGCAACATATTGTGCATACACTCTGCAGAAGTAGAGATCAATGCAGCATCATCTACATATATAATTACAAAAGAACGTCCTACCTAATTTGAATCTAGTGTTGGGATTAAGTCTGCAAGCATTGGTCATTCAGTACATCTAGATTTTCAAGCAAGCATTATAACTTGGATCTTCACGTGCATATATGATTGTAACTTGATAGACCTTAGTGATGAAAGTGTCTTTGTATCTCAAATACAAACACACTACAGGCATGTCAATAAAGTATATAGCTACAATCACATCCATAGAAAATATCTTACAACAGTTACCTGATACTAACTAGGATGATCAACAGAAAATATACGCTTGAAATACATTTATATATACCCAAAACTAACCCCAAATGTCATATTGCGAAGAAATCCGTCTTTCCAATGATCTTGTACAAGCTGTAGGTGACACACGAATGTCAAAGCCTGCCTCTGCCTCAGAAGGTTGAAGATTCATAACAAAGCCCTGAAATTAAGCAAAAAATTTGCTTTTCTTAATACTATAGGGAAACCCACATAACGTTAGAAGTCTGAAATCCACAAATATTGCTGAAGGCAGCCATTAAAACAACTCTTCATTAGATAAGTACAGTAGCTTAATTTTAAATTCATCAAACCAAAAGAATAGGGGGAAAAAACCCTGCAATCATACTAGCACTTATTATGTCCTTCCTACCATGTCAAACACGTGTAATGACTTGTGATTTGCAGTGAAATATTGGAGGCAGTCAGTCTTTTCATGATTTTTCTGATAAAAATTCAAGGTGTAACCATCCAGTAATTCATCACAAACGTCACAGCTCCCTATCCAGAAACCAGCCCCGCAGCCTCTTGGGATAGCAGAGATGGCCAAGTTACCCAGAAAATACTTGTTTTCTTGAGGGTAATTGTTATGCATTATAATTACAATGCCAGAAATATCCATACAAATAATCTCAAATTTTGTCTTTTAAAAATTCAGGGGAAAAGCAAACCAAAAAAAAAAGTCAGAAATCCTCAAGCAGAAATGGGATTTAAAAATTTCCTTCACAATCTATTCTTTCTCAAGGAAGAATATAAAGTATCCTATCAAAAAGCGTTTTCCTTGAAAACAGCCATATGCTAAGATGAGAAAATTAAAGAAAGTCATCTTCGATGGTATGGTCATGTACTCCTGTTATAAGAGGTCAACTTCCTGTTATAAGAGGTCACTTTATTAAAGTTGAGAGAAGAGGTAGACCAAAACATCCTTAGTTTGCTTTTATAAAGAAAGACATCCAAGATTTAGGTATTTAATGCTTATTTGGCTCTTCACACAAGCAAATAGTGTAAAAGAACAAGAACTCATAATGTAGGTGAGATACAGCTAAGATGATGATAATGATGATAAATGTAAAGATTTCCTATCTTATACTAATTGGTTTTGCATCTCTTCCCATGATAATAAAAAAAATTAATATTCTTAGTCATGCTTTTGTGGTAGAACTACCATCATGAAAAAGGGTGGCCATAGGTTCAATTCTTATCAAGGCATGTGACTCACATTTTACAAGTTACAAGTTCAATCTGTGAGTGATGTAATGCCAACATTCAATATGTGGCATTAACTAAACCAAGAGAATGATAATTATAGCACATACCAATTAACAAGGTACATATGCAACAAAGGAGAATATTATTCACATACCTATTCAAGGTACATACGATAGAGATAGAGAGCATTCCCATAAATAATGGGGTACATGATGAACAAGGGATTAATCAAAAGCTATTTTAGGAATATGGTTGTAAGGCTCCATTTATAAATATGAAGCTACGCTAATGAAAAGTGGTTCCTCCCTGCTTAGCTCAGTTTGATTGAGAGTGTGGAACAACTCCTCATTTCTATGCATTTTCTTTATTGGTCTATCATGGAGTCTGAAGTCTTGTTACTTTAACATTTCTTATTCTCTTTTCTCTCATCTCTTCTAATGCTCTCAATCCTTTTCACAATCCCAGTAAGCTCAAGCATTATGCAAAAGATTGTTGAAACTGAACTGGTCTAATAATAGATAAATAAGGTCTTGTGCATAACTAAAACAGTCTCAGTGATCCTTAACTTCAATACAAAGTAGAAAAACTTCTACGTTAGCATCGATGTTCATGACTTTCCATTAAAGAAATTGTTAAGAATGCCAAAGTTCTAAAAGACAATAAATCCAGCATGCAAATCTAAAGAATCATGCCCAATAACAGTTGAATTTTTACCTTTTACAAATAGCTAACCATAATTTTAATAGAACTGAAAAAGAAATTTATTATTACACCTCTTAAAAGACCCAGAGATCTATTGGGTAGAGCATTTACACAATTCAAGTAAATCTCAAACCATCTTCAACATAGTGGCCCAAGGGCAAAGCAGGAAGCTAAAAGAATGCAAACAAATTATCTGCAGCTATTCTATATTAGTTTCAACGACACTCTGTACCAGATGATTCAAGAAAGATGTCGTATTCATTTTCAAATTTGTTATCTAATTACAATCTATATGTTCTTTCCTAACGTGGACTGTTCTTCCAACTGTTTCAAACATTGAGTGATGGACACTTGTGCTCTAAATGATAGTACCTAAGTAGTTTGCATTAGTTTTAAGACTTTCATCTTTGATTGTTTCCAAATAACGGTTTTCTCCAGAAATTTGTGCAGTTACTTTTTACCATAAAGTGGATGAAAGCTTTCTAAATTATTTAGTAAAGCAGAATCTCTGGAAATAAAAAATAAGAGCTCAACATTACACTACCGTAGGAGTAAGAGTTCCTGCTTTAAGAAAAACCGTATTCACAGATACTACATCACCCTCAGCTGCCAATCCTGCTTTGACAAGATTGAATTGGGATGCACGGTATCGGTTTATGCATTCTAGACTCTTCAATAGATTCTCCATTGCACTGTTATCATACAGTTTTGATCCATGCCCAGGAGCGCCAACCGCCTTGATTGTCAGCCAACCACGAAGACCTCTCTCCATAAAAGACCCTGCACATTATGTTGAGTATGCAGTATCTTTATAAATTTCCTTTTTTATAGAAACATGAAATATGCCAAAGCACCAAAATTTTCCAAAAATGATTACAAATTAACTTTCAAAGTATTCCTTTGAACTTGATCAGTGGTAAGGCTTCAAGCAAATTCATCCAAATGTAAAATCTCAAGGTGTATGACTTATTGGGTAAGGCATGCAGCTTGCATTCTACAAGTCATAGGCTCAATCCCAATAGGCTGTTGCGATATACACNATTATGCAAAAGATTGTTGAAACTCAACTGGTCCAATAGGTCCATAAGGTCTAGGACATAATTAAATACAATATCAGTTTCAAAATCTCAGGTCAGAAAGCATCTGCACATACATCATCTTCGATCTATTGGTCTAACAATGAAATTGTATAGTCCAAAACAGTTTTAAATACAATGACTTACTCCAGAAACTTCTAATTGAAGATTTTTTTTTCTTGGTAGTTTCTGTCAAATTTAATGAGAATTGACAGCTATATAAAAAGCATCCGCATGTGAATCTGAAAGTTGAGCACCAATGCAGGGTACAATAAAATCCACATATAGAACATATATATCACAGTTCCCTTATATCTTAAATCCAAAAGAATAAAAATACCAATACAGGTGAATCTTAAAGATGATTAATAAGTCCAGAAAGTCTTTTCTGTCAAAGCAGAAAAAAAGTCTCCAAGGACTTCATTTATATTTTGAAATATTAACACACAAAAATACTGTTAAAACACATACAAAGCAAAAATAAGAACAAATTTTTACCCGTGCCTGTGTGCCTCACTAACTTGGTACTTCTAAGATCTAACCTCTGGTTGACTTTAGATTTTAGAACTTCACATTAGAATCTTTATTACCTAACGCATCTTGGAAAACAATTTATCTAGTAACCAGCCCTAAAATTCATAGAACAGAAATTAGAGTTAAAACCAGAATAGTCATGTCCTAAACAATTAATAATAAAATGTAAGAAAGAAAATCCCAAGGGCAAATGTGAGATTATTTTTTTGCTATCATGAGTTCAGGTGGCCTTGCTCAGAAGTCATTTTTTTTTACAGCGTGCCAGGGGGGAGAAAAAGCAAAAATGCCCCAAGAAAATTTAACAGCCCAAAAGTCTCAGAAAAATACGTTTCCAAAAGGTCCGTAAAAAACGGTGAAAACAATCAGAATGTCATGGCGATAAAAGCCATCCATAATTTTAAAAAAGTCAACAAGGAAACGATAACCAACATTCAACGTAACCAAGCATATCAGCTTTTATAGAGAACATACATGATACAATGACCAGACCATCTCAATTCACTACCGTTTCTGTTATCTACGCACAACCTGTAACCTTCGTTCTTGCTGTCACCAAAACTTCTGACCCCTCTCAAGAGTCAAGACCTTTATCCTTTCCAAAATTTTTCCGTTCTGAAAAAAAAAAGCAACTTGCCTCAAAGAACGCAACTCTCGTGTGGCGTTTACAAATAAAGCAACAGAAAAGTGGACTTAAAATCTAGCGAAGGCAAAAACAGTTTCCATTTCATCAAGACCGGCAGCTAAAGTTTATGAACAATCCAATATTCAAACATAAACAGATATTCAACCATCTGAAAGTCGCCTGAAAATTATAGAAAGCAATCAATTCCGTGCCTATAACCCTCATCAGGCGAAGCCAAGCCTTCGTCAAGCACGATTCCAACATTAAGCTTCCTGAAAACCTCGGACTCCACAAACTTTTCAGCTCCGGCATGGCCTCCGATCTCCTCGTCCGGAACAAACGAAAGATGCAGAGTTCTGGTTGGCACAAAACCCTTGCTCTTGAGATTCCTAACGGCTTCCAAATACTGAGTGGAGACACACTTCATGTCCTGAGAGCCCCGCGCGAAGATATTTCCTTGCTCGTCCCTGTTCGCCTGGAAAGGCGGATTAATCCACTTTTCTTCCTCCGCGGTCACAACATCCATGTGAGAATTCAGCAGAACGGAGGGCAGATTTTTGTGCTTTCCTTGCCATGTTAAAATCACCAAAGGCTTTCCGGGAACCAATTCAAGGACCTGCGAAGAAAGTCCGATGGATTTAGCCTCGGACAGTATAAAGTCCGAAGCTTTGGCATAGTCGGGATATGGCTGCGCTGTGTTTATGCGAAGGTATTGCTGAAACCTTGCGATTTGAGCGGATTCTGCACCTGAGAGCGCTGATGCACAGGAATTAATAGCGATCCATGCCACAATAGGAGCTGCTGTCACCATCTTGGACAGAGGAGCATGCTTTGTTTGCATGGCGCTGGAAAACGGAACGTGGCTAGCATAGCATCCTAGAACAGCCATGTGGCTAGCCGTCGTAGACAATCTTCTTTTTTCTTCCTGCTGGTGAACGTCATTACTTGGTTGCAAATGCCAGTGACCCATGAACACGATCATAGCTATCTGGCGTACATATCTCTCACAGTCGTTCTCAGATCATCTCGTGGCTGTTATTGCTCATCAGCTTATGTATTAATTTAATTATAAGATTCTATTGCTCATGGGCTCATGTATTAATTACTGGACTTTATAACACATAGTAACCTTTCATGCTAAGACATGGTTTAGTTACGTATTTTCTCGAAAAGCGTTTCATATATAAAGCATCATGATGAACATATACATGTAGCATAGAAGCATGTACTAAGATTTTGTGTATAGACTCGAAAGGTCAAGTCAACAACTCTCTTGATAGAATAAGTTTGGAAATGGCAAGGGTTGAGTTATGTGCTAAAAAATACCAATTAATGCTTGTATTAGAAGTTGAGGAAATCAACAAATAGATAGATACATGATTTGTTTGCATAAAAAAAGATATTAAAGACTGGAGTATTAATGCTTATTTGGCTTTTAATATAAGCAAATTGGTGTAAAAGAACTCATACTCAACCCCATGTAATTGGTAAGGCTTACAGGAACAAGGTCTTAGCCTAGTGGAAGCTTCAAGTTGTAGGTTTGATTTCGATGGGCAATGCTAAGTTATACAGTTTTAATTTGACTATATGTCTTGGGGGTAAATATTACTAAAAAAAGTTTTGTTGCTATGAGGATTTATTGTAGCTATCGAGGGTTTGTTCCTACTCTTGAGGGTTTATTGCCAAGGGTTTGTTTGTTTGTCTAGAAGAGGTAGTATTTGAAATTGCATATTCATTTTTTTAAAAAAAAATTTTTACCTAGGGAAGCAAATAAGAGCAAACAATGAAAACAATCACTGTTTCAAAATTAGAATAGGAAATGATGGTAATGCTTGGAGACCCTTGAAGCAAAGTCAAAAATTATGAGCATAAGAATGAAGCAACACAAAACCCTCATGGAGGGTTTTATCGCACAAATGAAATTTTTACCTAATCATTTAGAAAATTAGGACAAGGAGATTCTTGAAAAATTTACAACATTAGAGTCCAAGATTGGAAACATAGCTCATTCATAAGAGTAGGTCCAACGTAACAATTTGAATCATACATCACATGTGCTTGGTCAAGGTACTAAAGGAGGAAGGAGAAATATGTGCTTGGTCAAGGTACCTAAAAAGTAGGAAAATTTGATTGAAGAAATCCCTAAGTTGTTAGAAGAAAGATTGCATCAAACAAAGAAACCCCATATTTTGGAGGCTATCATAATAGGTCAAGAGGGAGAAAGAAGTCATCACATTGTTATTAAATTTAAGGATGCTAAGGTAAGGGTAAAATTTGAAATAATTGATGCAATCTAAAAGGTGAAAATTATAACTAAATAAAGACCTTCTGCATAAAGAATACACTAAGAAAGTTAAAGAATGGAAGAAAGTAAAAAAGGCAAGAGAGGAAGGAAAATTTGCTTATCTTAGTGCTAAATATATTTGCTTATCAAAGATCATAAATAGGGATTAAAACTTCTACACTTTGGTTTTTTAAAATATTGGTGGCTCTGTATCATAGATAAGCTTATTAATTTACATAGTATTTCTTTCTTCAATAAATTTGATGTTTTTGGGATCATTAAAACATGTCATGTGAACAACTCCAATGATCTTTTATGTCTAGGTATCCATACTTTTTCCTTTCTTTATAGAAAAAAAAAGTGGGCATGGAAGACATTCTAGTGGTCTGGGTTGATTCATAATACCATACAACAATATATAATAGTTGAAAAAATAGATGAATACAAGCAATATGTTTGGATTTGAATAACATGAGAAGGTTAGTTTTTTCTTAGCTTTTTGTTATTTTGCTTCTCAAGAAGCTACTTTTTATGATAAAGAAAATCTATCAAGGGACTTTTCTATTCAAAACCTTGGGATTGATATTGCTAATTTTGCTTACATTGGAAAAATTTGTATTTGTGGGGATTTTAATACTAGGGTTTGGCTTAAACAAATTCCAATAAGCTTTTGGAATTAGCAAAGATATTTAAACTATGAAAATAATGTAAAGTGGAAAAAGTTCTCTCAAGACACATAAGTCAATCATAGAGGTAGACATTTATTGGATTTGAGTCAAGGTTTAAATTTGGTAAGTCTTAATGGGTTAACCAATTTGTCTAATTCTGGTTGCTACGCATTCATAAGACCATAAGGTTCTTCATGTATTAGTTTTGTGATTACCAATATAGAGACTCTAAACACTTTTAGGTATGTGATGAGGTGATTAAGTCTAATTATCACCACTATATTTTAGTCTTTTGATAAATTTACAATATGTTAGACATAAGAGAAAGCTAGTTTCTTATAGGATAACAAACAAAGTCAACTTAAAGTTTTAAGAGGAAGTTTAAAAGCACTAAAATTGTAATGTAAAACTTAAAGAAATTTTAGTGGTAGTAGCATAACATATTTCTAGAAAAGCATTAACACAATACCAACCCTGGTTTAATTCTGAATATGTGACTACTAGATTTAAATTAAAAGCACAAAAAATTCCAATAGCTATTAAGCTTTATAAGAATTTGATTCAAGATAAAAAGATATAGTTTATTAAAGAGAGAAAAACTATTCTTCTCCACATGATCAAGAAAGAACCAAGAAATTTCTAGAAGTTGCTTCATCAAAAGAAAAGATTTAAATCAAAATTTCCCTTTTCTGATATTGTATAATTTTGTCAAAATTTGTTTCAAGGAAATGGTAAGCTGGCGGGATATCGACAAGACAATGACAATCTTTTCATCTTCTTTGAGGACACTATGCAAAGCATTAAGAAAACTAGCCTAAAGTAAAGCAACTAATGTAATAGGACTATATATAAGAATGTTAACTTGGGAACAACCTTTGGTACGGTAGACAATTTGTAAAAATCTAAATCATGCTCTCCAAATTAGTTAAGATAAAGAATGGTGCATTAAAAAAGCTATTTTTCTCTTTAAAAAAGAAGATATATATAGTTAAAATAACTACAGGTTGCTTATAATTAGTAATATTTTTTATAAGATTTTGAGAAATATTCTTGATTGGAAAATATATAGAAGAAAATAATTTACAAGTAGTTTCACAAGCTAGGTTTACACATCACCATTCTAATCTTGACCATCTTATTATATTAAATTATCTTATTGATTGGGCAAAAGGAGAAAAAAAAAGAACTTTTGTTTGCTTTGTGGATTTCTCTAAAGCATATGATTCAATTATTCAAAGTAAGTTGTGGAAGCAATTACAGGACATAGGTACTCCTCCATCTTTGCTAGTTTTCATTCAAAGTCTTTAACAAGAGGTATATATATAGATCACATATCATCACTTCCATGAAAAATTTTAGAGATATTAGGATGAAACAAGGTTTTCCTCTTTTGCCTACACTTTTTGGTATTTTCATTGATAAACTTAAGGAGTGTATGCAAAAAAATTCTAGGTAGACACTCTATTAAAATTAATGATTGCTTTATCAACATTTTGTTATATGCTGATGGTGTAGCTATTATCTCCAACTCTAAGGAAGACCACAATAAATGCTTACTATATTCGATGATTCTTGCCAACATTCAAGAAAGAAAATGTGCAAAAACCCAAAATTATGGTATGTGACACTAGGAATGATTATTCTTTCACTATTGGAAAGGACCCACTAAATGTGATACCAAATTATAGATACCTTTGTTTAGATCTTTCTCACAATGATAGTTAGGAGACATGCATTAAACACAAGATTGCAAGTGGATTAAGATTCTTATTTGATTTGAAAAGAAAATGTCATAAGAAAACTATCTAAGCCTAGAAAATCAAATAATAGTTATTTTAGTCTATTGTGCAACCAACTCTTTTGTATGGGTGTGTAGTATAGGGTCCTATACTTGCTAGCAAATATTAGAAGAAAATAGAAGAAGTTTAGAAGCATTTTTTTAGTAGAATAATTTTAGGTTAAAAGGCATGCACAATATGATTTGCTACTTCTTGAAGAAGACATGATGACTTTAGAGATAGAAGATCTTTCTCAATTTGTAGTATATGTTCATAGTCTCTCTTGTAGTATAACAACTAAATTTTTTAAGGAAGTCTTAGTTGTTAGACAACAAAAAAAGTGGCTCCATGAGGGAATGATTTGAATCAAAAAATGAAAAATTAAGATGGATATTTTACATTGTGATATAAGGCAACTCTATAAGTGTATCCAAAACAAGGCACTTTTACACATTAGGGGAGACATCAACAAAAAAGTAACTTATTTATTAGCTCATATATCCTATCACCTATGATGACAAATCAGTCAAGCAAAATTGGGCTCCCATTATTTTAGAATTAAAATAGGTAGATGGATCCAAATTCCCATAGAAGGGAAAACTTATTATTTATGCAATGAAAGAGCAATTGAAGATAAGCATCACATATTCCTAAAATGTCCTATTATTGTGCAAAGTTACCACAAATGAAAAATTATAGCTAATATAGTTTTTGAAATAGCACAAAGGAAACTTAATAACTTTATTAATGAAGTGTTTGCTACACATACTATATATATTTCTTCTATCTAATAGATCCTAAGGATCTTTGGATGAAATAAAAAGCATTTTAGTTTTAATTTCAAATTCCAACTTCCTTGATGATGATGAACTTTAACTTTTATACCAAAGTGTTAGTAGTAGTCAAAGAGGCTTTGAAGTAACAATGAGGTGTTAGCCTAGTGGTAAGACTCTTGATTTGGAAGTTCCAAGTCATGGGTTTGATTCTAGTGGGAAATGCTAAGTTATAAAGTTCTATTTAGACTATATATCTTGGGATGTACCTATGTTTCAATTAATCCTATAGCTAATTTGTAATCAAAACCATAATGAGGTGTCAACTTAGTGATAAGAGTCATAGCTTGGTAACCTAATGTCATAGGTTCAATTCCAATACACAACACTATGTTGGATTGGTTAGGCACAATGATATTGGGAAGAAGGCGTTGGAGGCATTCCACAAATAATGTTTTAAAAAATTTAATAAGGTAGCTACAAAGACTAATGGATTTACAATTTACCTAAGAGCTGGCATCATCCTTTTTTGGGTAATAAAACCATAAGGATGACATTCTAGCTATGAAGGAAGGTATCATGTATAAAGCAACTATAGAGGAGGGTGGAAAGCTTAGAACTTAAAAACTTGAAGTTCCACTTATTCAATCTAAGGTCTATATTTTTGGTGAATTTATTCTAAGGATAATGAAGAATGAATAAGAATGTTATTCTCTAGATAGAGGTTCTCTTGAATAAGGTCCTCAAGTAGACTTAGATAAATGGATGAGTCATTGTAATATAAGTTAGCTAAAAAACTAAGAACATTGTTATAAAACATGACAAGCATCCTACAAAAATGCCAAATGTTTTTTCTTAGCATTCTTTCTTATGGTCATTACATGAAAATATTTAAGAGTGTTGGTTTCCCTTAAGCAATCATCAATCCTATGCTTTTTATTACCATTTCTACCATGCCTTCCTAGCCACATCTTTCTTCCTAATTACTTATGAGAGCACAAAATGCTACTCTAATAAAGGAGACCCCTATGTAGAATTCATTCTAACCCAAAGCCAAGGCTATAGCTCCTATCCATGGTTGCTTTTGTCTTAACCTGCATATTAACCAAATATGCTTGAGCTTTTTCATGGAAGTGCCAAACCTCTTCTATGATACTCTTTAATCCATAATACTACAATTTTTTCCAAAAGTATGAGTTTGACATCCAAACATTTTTAAACTTGAATAAAAAGAAATTTTCTCTATCTTCTCCTAGATGACATCTAATTGATTGATAGTCAAAAAGGATCTGAGATAGCATAAATCTAGTTAGGAGAATTTACTACAATATGCTTCTTAAGATAATGAATTAGAGGCATGCTAGCCTTATCCATGGGGAAACCAACTTCATCATGTCATATTGTTACTATAAATTAGAAAAGAATACTACCTTTATTAATTCAATGGTCCCACTAAAGCATTCATTCTTTACTCTCATAATGTTTTAATTCCCACTAATAATCCACCTACCAACTCTTATCTTGGCTAAGATCTCCCTCAAAACTAATCTTATTCCTAGCATGAGGGTGAACCATTTACATTACTAAGCCAAAAAATTTTTCTTATCATACCAATGAAAAATTATGATTGAACTGGAGGTCAAAATATAACTCTTATAACTAAAGAATTGTAAGAACCATACTTTAGCCAATGCTAGAACCCACTTCCCCTTCCATCGATGTAGGAAACATGGAGGTAGTGACTTATTTCACTTGCTTATTACAACATGATAAAATTAACTCTTTCATTGTAAACCAATTTGCTAAATTACAACTTATTTATATTGTTTAATCAAATAACATTCCAAGATATTATATCTATGGTGCCATCTACTAAATAGATGGAGTTAACTCAACTTGACCTACTTGATCAATGATAACAACCTCAATGTGCTCATTTAATGATGCATGTAAGAAAAAGAAATCTATCCAATATCTCTTATCAACCATTAGCTACTTTCTCCCTAGTTAAGCATGAACATGTACCACAACTAACTAGATGACTTGCACTACATTGAAGCACATCCATCCTAGCAAGTTTGGCCTTCATGATCAAACTCATCTCTCTAACTACATATTGTGGCCTCATAGTTTGCCTTCTTAACTCAATGTGTTATCATTACCTTTTCCTTGATGTAGATTGCATCTTTCTTATGATCCTAGTTTACTAAATAGATTTTGAATCCCAGAGTAGATAAAGTTCTTATGTAAAATTAGAGATTTCTTATTGTTGAAGAAACTTTTGGGATTCCATTAAAACTTAATAACTACTAATGAGTGGGGAGGT
>MNCI01012459.1:140831-177998 GCA_015680685.1 Gnetum montanum | reverse complement strand
TCATATCTCTGTTCCATGAAATGGCCAAAATGTGCCAACAGTTATGATGGTAGTAGCACTAACCCCATGGGTGGTTGAAGCTCTATTGAAGTTCATGACTGCTTCATAATCCTCAAGCACTTGGCTAATTATGTTAATGTATTCATCAAGGAACTTAGGATCTATGGATGCTTGGTCATCAATAGGTGAAACTGTGAGCTCAATGGTTATAGCTTGACCTTTTGTTGATTGAGAAACATAATGAAGGTCAAACTTTGAGGTCATGGCTTTCCATTGGGCTATATGGCTACTTTTGTAGATGTTGGTTGTTATGGCTTTGAGTATGTTATCCTTGCAAATGACATTGACTTGGCTTCTAAAGAGGTATTGTCTCCAATTCTTCATAGAGAAGACTAGTGCTAGACAATGCTTCTCCACTTTAGTATATCAGGTCTCGTGGGCTACTAACACATGGCTAAGGTAGTACATAGGCATTTCTGCTTTGTCATCACATTTTTAATAGAGTAGAGAGACAATGGATGTATGAGAAATGGATAGATAAATGTAAAATGGTTTACAATTTTGTGGAGGATAGATTATAGGTATCTATGTTAATTCTTGCTTAATGTTTTCAAAGGCTTTTTGGCATTGAGTTGTCCACTCATAGTGAACTCCTTTCTTAAGCAAGTGGTGCATGGGTTATAACTTATCCATAAGCCTAGTGATAAACCTATGAATAAATTGTAGTCTATCTTGTAATCCATGAAGCTATTTAAGGTTGGTAGGTGCTACCAATTTAGATATGGCCTTAACCTTATTAGGATCTACACATATCCATACCCCAAAGACTACAAAGCCAGGCATCTTATCGATCTTGACACTGAAGACACACTTCTTAGGATTAAGCCTAATCCCATATTTGAGGCATTATTTAAGCACAGGATCTAGGTCATTAGCATGGTCATTGGCTATTTTAGACTTCATGGCTATGTCGTCTACATAATCATTAAGCAATCCTAACATGTAATCATTAAAGATATAGGTCATGGCTTCTAGTATGTTGTTTTGGCATTCTTGACACCAAATGGCATCATGGTATACTAAAAAGCATCCCATGGGGTCATAAAGGTCATGTTGAGCTAGTGCTCTAGGTTGATCCTAATTTGGTTATATCCCAAGAATCCATCCATAAAGGACAACAAGGAATGTTCAATTGTAGTATCAATAAGCTGATCAATACTAGGCAAAGAAAAGTTATCCTTGATGATGGCTTTAGTTAGGTCTTCAAAATTAATGCAAATATGGATACTCCCATTTATCTTAGGGACTACCACTATGTTGGATAGCCATTTTGCAGAATTAAAAACACTAATGAAACCTGCTTGGTAGAGCTTTGAGATTTCATTGCAAATTGCCAAGGCCAAATTGAGTTTAATCTTGTGTACTTTTTGCTTAACTAGTCTAATGCTAGGATCCAATATGATGTTGTGTTGGACTAGATGTGGGTCTAAGCTTGACATATATTCATATGACCAGGCAAATGCCTTACTATTTTTTTTAAGACTTTAGTGACGTCTTGGGCACATCAAGGCTCTAGTTAAGAACTTAATTTAATGGTTTTCTCCTCACCACTGTGTGTTGTGATAGAAACCTCAACTAAAGGATCTTTAGTTATGTCTCCTACTTCTATGTCAAAGGTTTTAGCTAGGTTTTCAGGCCATTCTAGAGGTACCTCTATTGAGGCTATGTGGTCTATAAGACTCTCAGGCTCAAGATCTAGACAACCAAGGTTGATACACCATTTAATATCATCTTGAGGTTCATATAGATACAAAGGCAAACTAATTAGCTCCCAAGTACTCATACTTTGATCTTGCATCTCAACCAAAAGCAAATTAAGTGGAACTTAGGTTAAAGTAAATAAATAATATTAATATGCCATAAAACATATGCAAATCTAATGCAATCAAGGCCATCCAAGGTCATTAATGAGATTAGGTCAATTTGGAAAAGTACAATAGAGGTGAACAAAGGTTACATAAAGGTCAAACAAGGGGAAATATAAAGACGGAGGTCACAAATGATTAATAAAATTCACAATTTTACTAGTTTAAGTCCTTAGTGAACCATGATGCCAGTTTATAGCCTTGGTGGGCTATGATGCCTATTTAAGGCCTTAGCAAGCCATGATGCTAGCTTAAGACCTTAGCAAGCCATGGTCATATGGTGTGAAACAATGGTTAAGGAAGGTCAAACCCCACTATTTGATACCATTTAAAGGCCAAACAAAGGAAAATAGAGCCATAATAAGATAAACAAAGAATATATGGGGCTTTATAGAGGCCATAGAAGGTCAATCATGTCCATAAGGTAATATAAGTCTAAAAAATACACCAAAAATTACATAATAAGTCAAAAATCAAATAAAAGATGTCATATAAGATAAATTTGATTATTATAGGTAAAAATGGTTAATTTTTGCCAATTTTAGGCCTTAGTGGGCCATGTTTTGAGGCTACAAGGCTATTAGATGAGTTTAGACATCAAGCAGGGTTGTTTCTAGGTTATCTAGACTCAAAAATAAAGTGCTTTGAGGCTTCCATGCTAGGCTTAACATGGAAACAAGGATCCCTAGTGTGGAGACAAAGGAAAATATATTTTAGGATGTTCAAAGGTATAAAATTAGAGTCTCAAGACCTTCCCAATGCAACACAGGGTAGATCCATCAAAATTGGGCCCCTTGAGGTTCATAAAGGCTAAAAAGTAGCTTCTAAAGCCTTCCCCCATTGTTTCCACGTTGGCAAAAGTGGAAATGAGGTGGGTTAGCATGGGGAACCAAAATCAAAGAAAACATAAGGTCAAGCAGGTTGTTGGAGCTCCAATCTAGAACTTATGTATCTCCTAGCTTCGTTCAAAGGCAATTCAAGGCCATTTTGAGTGTTAATAGTTGTTGAAATGACTTTCCACCTTTATTCCATGTTGGGCATAGTATCCTCAACATGGAAAAATAGAGGGACACTTTTTGATGAATTTAGAGTAATTTTGGAGCACATTCACTAGGTTTTTAGGCCCCTAGGGCTATAAACTTCGATCATGTAAGTTTCTAGTTGATTTTAGATATGTTTCAAGGTTGTTTAAGGATACTTAAGGTCTTCACCCCTTATTTCCACGTTGGGGGAGTTAATATAGTGTGGAAGAATGTATGGAATGGGTTTTAAGTATTGAAATAAGGTTAAGAAAGTAAAATCATGAGGCTATGAGGTCCTAGGCTTCTTCGGTGAAGATCTTTGGCTTCCAAGAGTGCCGTCTTGTCTCCAAAAGTGGAAAAGAAACTTTTCTCCCTTGTTTTCATTTTGGGGAAGTTACTCTAGCATGGAAGAAGTAATAATATTAGATCTATGCCAATTTGGATCACAATTGACCATGCATGTTACCTCCCAGCGTTGCCAAGATCAAGGGCTATGGATCCATGTAAAAATTTAGCAACTTTTAGCATCCCTAAGTGATTTTTTGGCTTACCCCTTTCTTCCATGCTAGTGATAGGGAGCTCACCATGGAAAATAAGGGGGAATGGATTTTTGACCATTTGGGATCAATTTTGGAAAGTTTAAGGGCTCCAATAGCTGCTACCAGGGTTCTCAAGTTTATGAAAGGTTGTTTAATGGTATTTGGAGGTGTTTAGTAGCTTCAAACAAGTTTTTTCTTGAGTTTCCACACTATGGAAGCTACCCTTAGCATGGAAAAAAGGATCCCTAGTGTGGAAGAATCATGCATCTTAGATTTAGGCCAATTTTGACCTCAATTAACTTTTCATGTCAACCTCCAAGGCTACCGGGTTCAAGGACTAGTGTTTGTTGTCAATTTTTGGTAATTTTGAGTATTTATAGTGTTTTTTGGAATTCCTCCCCTCTCCCAGCCCCCAAAAATTTTCCAAGCTAAGGATTCCATGCTCAACATGGAAAACTGGGGGAAAGCCTTTTTGGTTGTTTTGGACATTTTTGGTCATGCATGTTGGCTTTTGAGGTTGTTGGTGATGATGGTGAATACTTGGTGTCAAAATTTGGCTATCTTGAAGGTTGATGAGTGATTTTTTGGCTTCCCCCAATTTTTCCATGTTGGGGCTTCCATGCTCAATGTAGAAAAATTGGGGAAAAGCATTTTGGTCATTTTTTACCACTTTCATTCATGCATGCAAGTTTCTAAGGTAACTAATGCTAATTGCTACTACTTTATGTAAAAATTTGGTTGTTTCAAGGTTGATAAGGAATTGTTTGGACTTCCCCTCATTTTTCCATGTTGGAGCTTTCATGCTTATCATGGAAAATTTGGGGAAAATATTTTTTTTCACTTTTGATCATTTTTGAGTATGCATGCAGGCCCATAAGGTCACCAATGTCCCCTATTATCTTCGAATGTTGAAATTTGACTATTTCAAGGGTTAGAAGCCTTTTTTTTTTTTTTTTTTACTTTTTTCATTTTTTTAAGGTTGGGGGTTCCATACTCAGTATGGGAAATTGGGGAAAAATATTTTTTTAATCATTTTTATCAATCTGGCCATGCATGTGTGCTCTCAAGTTTGCTAGCATTAGTCATCAATGCCTAAGATCAAGATCTAGTTGTTTTGTAAGCTGTGAGCAGGTTTTCAAAATTTTCCCCTTTTTCCATGCTAGGGGTGGAAGGCTTAGCATGGAAGAGGTCCCTTGAATCAATAAATTTATATCTAGGACAAATTTATAGCTGATTAACTATGCATGTTGACCTTTGGGGTTGTTGGTGTCCATGGTGAATGTTGGATGTTAAGATTTGATAGTTTAGAGGATTTTAAGTGTCTCATGCAACTTTGCCTATTTCTTTCATGCTAGGAATGGTGGCTCTAGCATAGATGAGATGGGGATGGAAATTTTGTACTATTATTAACCCATTTTGGGGCTTCTGGAAGCTCTAGAGGGTTCTGGTAGGATCAAGGGATCACTGAGCATCAAGAAATGGTCATTAAGTCATTAACATAGGTTATTTTGGCTTCCCCCCACTATCCACACTGAGGATGAGAGGCTCAAAATGGAATAAGTATCCCCTAGCTTGGAAAACACCAAATCCAAGATTTTGACTAGTTTTAGCCAGGTTTGGTGAGGCCCCAAGGCTACTAGAGACACTTGGAGGTCATGTGGGGCCCACTTTGGGATCAAAATTATGCTAGATGGGTGTTGGAAGGTAAGACTAATTATGAGCACCTTTCTTCCACATTGGGCACTATTTCCCCAGTGTGAAAATCTATGGTGCTTATCCTTGTTCATGTTTTACCTAAATTTGGAAACCTGATGTTAAAAAAGATAAGTTTGGGTTGCTAAAAATAGAAAGATATTTCTAAGTCTAACAAATTGTAAAATGATAAACATGTGTCCATGTTGGCCATGGTATTCCTAGCATGGATGCATGGGGATAAGGTTTCCATAATGTCTTAAGTTTTGAAATTAGTAACAATCTCATCGTTGAATCAAGTTTGATCAAAAGGGAAGGTGTAGGGTGGGGCTCACAATCCAAAAATTTAAAATTTTGAAAAGTGGAGTTGTTTCCCCCACTAAAACCAAAATGAACTAAAATTTCCCCCCTTTTTCTTCAATGCACTTGTAGTCATGGTGCACTAAATTAGTAGTTGGGCTTTTATTTAAGTTTAGGTGGGTTTTATAAGTCAAAATTTGTAAAATTTTGATCATAATTGTCATTCTTCAGTAATAGTGCATTGGAGGAGAGCTTTGGCAGAGATTATTGTGGTATCCATAATCAATATTCGATGTAGAGGCCTCCCATATCCCATGAAGCAAGTGAGGAACTCTCATCTTTTTCAAATTTTCCACTTTCTTCAATATTAAGCTTGCCATGTTGTCCAAATAGAATGGAGGGAAAAGACAAAATCCCACAATTCAAAGGATGGATGAGCATTTAAGGGAGTTTTCAGAGGTTTCCAAACCCATATCCATCCAAGATCCATCTATCATTGCTCCAAGGTAGGCAATTCTACCTATTTTCTCCTTTGTTTTCATGGTTTTTTTTAGTTTTTTGTCTTCCAAGTGTTAGAGTCATTTTTTAGATCTACTCTAATGGAGGGATTAAGTTAGAATTCTAATAAATCCCACCTCATATTTTGGCTACTCCCATGCGGATCTATGGTTGTGTTATCACTTTAGCTTTTGCAAATTTGATTTTAAAAATAGGCCTTGCTATTTTATGCTTTCTTCTCAAAATCTTGGGGTATGACCATTTTTTTCAAATCTAGGACTTAGTAATTGTTAAAATTAAATTTTAACAAAATCATACCCCATTATTTTGATGTGAATTAAAATGGTTTATAAGTATTTTATCTATTTCGACCATTTTAATGGCTACATGAAGTTTAGGCTTTGGATTTTCAAAGTTTTGTTATGAAAATGCAAACCAAGTTGTGTATTTTTTTCTTGGTAAAATGGCTACATATTTGTGAAATCAAAGATTATGGGGTTGTAGTCCTTTGTTTATATCCTAATGGTTATTGTCTTATTTAATTTGGCTTTGAAATGAGGGAGCTATGACTATTTTCCTAACATTGTGTAGTGAGGTTATTTGTGCCACTTTTACAATTTCATGTAGATTTATGGCTACATTTTATGCTTTATGTAGTACTGTCTATGGAGTGGGACTCTAATAGGCACATCAAGGTATACTCTTTGCCTAGACTTCCCTCTAATGTATCTAGTGTACTTGTGAAGCTATACGATACTAGCAATGATTTAGCAATGTCATGCACAAAAAATTCATGGGAGCTAGAGAGGTCCAATGAATCCATATGCTAGAAAGAGGATATTATTAGGGATCTCTGAGACCATGAAGCCTTTTTGGAAGCCCAAGTGGCTAACTCAGGGAAGTTAAACACTAAGGAGATCACATGGGCTTGCTATTGGCATGTATTTTAGGATAAAGTAGTGGTCCTATGGGAGATGGCAAAGTAATGTATGTAGATGGACCTCATCTCCCAAAAGGTTGAAGATAAGAAGGATCACTTTGCTTGGGTTCTGCAGTGGAACAAGACATAAAAGTCCCACAAGTGGTAGTATAAGGTTGATCGAGGGGCCTACCTAAAATGGCTTAAGGAAGAGTTGGCTGAATGACACAAAAGAGAGCTATTCATTCAAGGGATCAAAGGAGATAGTTCTTACCAACTCTTTGAAAGGACTCTCAAGGTGCAACAATCCCCTACTCTTCAGATGAATACCATTATGAGTGAGACTACTATAATTTTCATCACTCACGAGCCTCATACTTGGACTCCTATAGATAGTTCTGACATTCTTTTTGGCATTGATCTTGGGGATGTTAATTGGGTCAACATGACAAAGGACCAAATCCTCCATCATTTGAAGGAAGGCCTTTCCCCATTTACCCCCAATTGGACTCTTTTCATATTTAATCTATTTTATGTTTCAATTTTTGGTTTTAAGTCATGATCTTGGCTATAGTTTACTAACTAGCTATATGTTTTTACATTTTAAGCCTTAATATACATTGGTGGTCCCATTAGTGAGGATGGAAATGACCCACCACGTCTTCCTCTAAATGCTACTCAGTAGCCTCCTTCAGTTTAGCTTGTTGGCTATTTTTTTTATGTTGGTGGCTATGGTTAGCCAAGACAATGTTATGGATGGTTATTCTTTGGCATCACTGCTATACATTATATTTATGGACATTTTATTTTTAAATTTAAATATTTGATTTCATTTTTGGCTATATGCATCTATATTTGTAAATTTTGTAAACCTTGAAAATGACTACAATGACATTTTTTGGTTGCAAATTTAATTAATGTGATAAGAGGCTAAAAAGAAGAAGATATAATAAGCAATGTTTTCTAGTTTTAGGCCATCATGAGCACAAGTTATATTGTTTGCTTATGGCTACATTGCTAGTTTATTGTCTTAGCAGATGAAAATGCTAGTTTAAAGTCATAGTGGACCATAGTGCTATTTTTAGACCTTAGTAGGCCATAGTGCTAATTTTAGGCCTTAGAAAGCCTTAGTGCTAATTTTAGGCCTTAGTGGGCTATGGTGCTAGTTTTATGTCTTAGCGAACAATAGTTTGAAAGAGACTTTTTATAATGTCTAAAACATAAGCAAAATTAAATAAAGGTTGTAGAAAATAAGTAATATTGCAAGTAATATTGCAAATGAATTTAGGCTACATGCATAGGCTATGTGCATAAAATAACAAAGATATAATTGAAATACCTCAAAAAATGTGAGGTCATTCTGGCTTCACCAGGTCTTACAATCAGTGCAAGCACTACGGCAGTTCATCTGGGGGAGAACGCTCTGAGTCCATGCTAGCCAGTTCGGCAAATTTTCTACTTTAGATGTAAACAGGCTCTATGGGTCATCCTGCCTATCCACCTAAGTAGCCTGCCCGATCGACAACTTGCTCAGAAATGGTGTGGAGTTGGCTGCAGCATTCTGGATGCACAAGGAATAGTTCGGCAAGTTTTCTAAGTCACGAAGTCTACTACACTACACTACGCCTCGCTATGTAGCGTAGCAAGATTCGGAAGAAAGTTGTAGAATGAAGTGCCATGCTATGTTACGCCACATAACGTAGCATAGCATGGTAATAGCTTCACCAATAGTTCCCCATGCTCAATTTTAAATCCTTCAACAATGTCCCTTTCCATCAAGAAGCAAAGGACCATGTCTTCTGCTACACTACACTGAGCTACAAGGCACAGCAAGGTGTAGCAATCCTGCTAAAGAGATAGAAGGCAGCTCAAAGGATAGAATCAGCAAGTTTGCAAGTCTCACGGAAGCAAAGTTCACAAATCAACAAAGTTTTCACAAAGACTAGTTGCTACACTACGCTATGCTATGTAGCGTAGCATAGTGTAGCAAACATGCGACACACATGTAGCAGAACGCACGACAAGGTGTTAAGCTATGCTAAGCATGCTATGCTACAAAGCACCGTAAGGCATGTGGGTGGTCGTGTGACATCAATGCACTTCACCTAATCAGACCGTTGGCACACGTCTCTAGATGCTGACGGTGCAATTACGGCATGGCAGGTTTATAGTTATGGCATAGTAGGTTTGCATTACAATGGTCTTGCAGGTCCAACGGTCATATGCAGCACGTGTAGCGCCAGCAAGTGAACATGGGCCCGAGGCACGTAGCGTCCAAACTGCCCCTTTTGCGTGCCCTTGACCCTATAAATACCCCGGTGAGTAGTGCTCAAAGGGTTGGACTATCTCTGGCTATTGGGAACTTTCCAAAACATATCATTCAAAAGGGTTTGGAATTTTTTTGAATAAAATAGCATTCAAAAAGGCAAGGAATTCTCCTCGATTTCTTGACTTGGCATCTCCTTGGCATTTGCTTTGGCATTCAAGTTCTCTTTCATGCAAGTTGCAACACCTAGCATTGTATGCTCTTTGTTCAACACTCCAAACAGTGAGCATTACCAGCTAACATTCCATTCTGTTCTCCCTTTCTACCACCTTGGTAGAATCCACACATTGTCAGCACCTAAGTCCACACCCAAGTGCACAACCTACTCTGCTCTATGCATCCTAGTTACTCTCGGGATCTCTACACTTCATCATGTTGTGCAACCAACTGTATCCACCTCGGCAGAGCGAACTTGTAGCTTTGGAGTGGTGCATTTTTCTAACTACATTTTACCTTGTTTCCTACTTGTTGTTTCATTTAGCATTAATTTTGTTCTATTTGATTTACTTTCAAGTATTGCTTTGCATTTCCATTCCTGTTTTCATATTATATGTTGCAAAAGGCTATATAGATGTCAATTAAGTCCCTATCTGATCGACTAGACCATTCAGGGCATCCCGTATTTGCACACACTCCCAGCACAGCCCTCCTATGGGTACGGGGTTGAAACTGTCATGCCCGTCGACCCCTCGGTGTTTTCTAGCTGCCAACATTTTTGGTCGTTACAATTTTTTGGCATTAGAAGGATGGCCTTTTGGTGCCATTTTCGTGTGTCACAATAGTTCTGTGAGCCTTCTGCACCTTGATATGCATAAGCGTAAATGCGATACCCTTTGCGGTTGTTTGCGCTTTGTGTGGTACAGATCGGTCACCTCGATAGTTCCTTGGGAGCCTCACACAACACAAGGCCTCTGATCGCTAGCTAACTAGCTCATTTTATGGTAGTCTTGCATGCGTTCTGTAATCCATCTCATGTGGTACAGGACAGTCACCTCGACAGTCTCTCTAGGATCCTACGAGACATAAAGCCTCTAGTTGCTAGTTAGCTTACCATCCCTACAGTAGTCTTGTGTGCGTTTTGTACCCCATCTCGCGTGGTATAGGACGATCGCCTCGATGGTCCCTCCAAGATCCTGCGAGACATCAAGCCTCTAGTTGCTAGTTAGCTTACCTACCCTACAGTAGTCTTGCATGCATTTTGTACCCCATCTTGTGTGGTATAGATCGGTCGCTTCGATGATCCCTCGGGGATCCTACGGGATGCAAATCCTTCTTGATCGCTAGTTAGCCTATCCATCTTATGGTAGTCTTGCATGCATTCTGTACCCCATCTTGCGTGGTACAGAGTGGTCACTTTGATGGTCCCTCGAGGATCCTACGAGATGCAAAGCCTGCTTGGCTGCTAGCTAGCTTTCTATTCTTACGGTGGTCTTGCATGCGCTCTGTACCATATTGTGCACTGGTGTGAATGCGACACCCATTTGTGGTTGTTTACACCTTGTGTGATGTAGGTCGGTCACCTCGATAGTTCTTGTAGAACCCGGCAAGACATAAAGCCTTCTTTTTTGCTATTTCCTGGTTCCCTTGCTTGTTTGCACTCTTTTGCATAATTTTTGCACTTTTTTGCATAACTATTTCATAACTATCACATAACTACTTGCATAAATGCTTTCTTGAGAATGGATTTTTCAACTATTGTTGCCAATACCTTCAACATGGAGGTGCCCTTCAACGTCGAAGTTCCCATCACAGTTCAAGGAACTACTAGTGCTGAAAAACCACTGAATCCGATGCTAGAGGCACATCGATCTCTCAGGATCCAAAATCGAGGACCTGAGGGGTTGGCCCAGCAACACGAGTGTTACAGTTTCCTATGTGCAAAGGTGTAGACCAACCTACCCTTGGACGTACACGAACTTGAAGACAAACATAGCTTCGAGTTTGCTTACTGCAACGAGAAGGAATTCGTTCATAACCCAGGTGTTTCTCTATCTTTAACATAAGTGTACCAACGGCTTCTAGACCAACTAATCTAGTTGGATAGGCTTAGGGAGCAACAGGACACAATTTCCAACCAAGATGACACTTTCTAGGATGGGTAGGAAGAACTCGATTCCCAATCGAAAGAGGGAGGTCCAACCAGCCTCACTCCTATCCCTCCTACCCAGTCCTTCTAGGCCAAGCCATGGTCTATCACTGCTCCCTTTGTAGTTATTCCCACACTTCCACAACCTGCAATTATAGTTGCTTTGTGTAGCCACACCAATCCCGTGGCGTACCAATGCTCATTCTTGCTTGTTTCACCTATTTCATCTACAGTTAATGTCCCTTTACAGGCTATTCAATAGTCTATCCCTGTGGCACATAACACATTAATCACAACTACCCTACCACATGTGCATACCGTACCTACTTCGTAAACATGCACAACTACTACCTCTATTCCTACATTCACGTCTATTCCATCCACTACGATGGGCCCTAGCCCGTCCACATGGTGGGTCCCATTTTCCTCTCTACCTACTCCGTAATCGTCGCAAATGTTGCACTACATATGCTCTCAAGTACACCAAGCCTTGCAGATAGTGCAACCTAACACAGGACAATGTTCTATGCTATCGACGACACAAGCGGTCCATCTGGCAGCCCAACCTGCGGTTGCTACCCTAACAACACCACTTGCCAGGTGGTGGGCAACATAAGTAGCACCGCTTGCGGGGGTTGTCCCAGCGGTATTACCAATGGGTCACATCGCCACTCCTGTCATGCCACAAGTGGGGGCTATCTCCGTAGCACCCCAACCATCTATAATGTCACTAGGCCTAGACCAAGTGTTTTAGCTCATCCAGACCCTCACTGAAGAAATAAAATGCCTCAAAGCTATTGGGTCCGAGACAGTACAAGTCATGGACTTTTACCAGGATGACCCCATTAGCCCTACAATCCCTGCTTTGATGTTACCCCCAAGAATGTCTCTTCCACACTTCATGAAGTACGATGGGGAAGGAGATCCCAACGTGCATCTTGTCACCTTTAGGTCTGAGTCTTTGCTATTGCAACAATGGCTGCACAAGATCATTCGCGTCTTTGCCATGTCCCTAGCTAGAAAAGCTTTGGATTGGTACCATGCGTTGCCACGCTCATCCATTTCAACTTTGGAAGAGCTTTTGACCCAGTTCGTGATGCGCTTCAAATACAACTTGAAGCCTAAAATCATGCTGGACCAATTGATGAGCGTGAAGCAAGACCCTCTAGAGCCAGTTCAAAATTTCATCCAACATTGGAGTGCAACCCTTAACGAAATTTGTGAGGCCATCGTGGAGGCCCACTTACTAGCCATCTTTAAGGATGCAGTGAATGACTTCATCAATTCCAAACTGTACTACCTCGATTCTCGCTCTCTTAGTTAGGCTTTCGCCTAGACTAAGAGCATACAAGACACGGCCAAGGCAAGGAAAGACCCGGCCTACATTTCTTACAAGAGCATCTTCACAAAGAAGGAAAAGAGTAAAGCCCTAAAAACCACGGTGGCCACTGTGGCAACTAAGGCTAAGCCCAAACCTAGCAACAATAGTAGCAAGAATAGCAAGAAACTAGCCACACAAGCGGCTAACCCTGCACCCAAACTGGGCCACATGTCGCAACCTGCTACGCCCATGCCCGAGACATTTGCACAACCCAAACCTAACTTTGAGCACAATGACCACTCAAAGTACACACTACTGCCTCTAAAGCCTTTAGAGCTTCTGAAACAACTGTTGGCAGCGGGATACATCAAACATATGCAAATGTCAGAAGAAGCAAATGCAAGGCATCAATGCTACTATGGGCTCCTTAGGAATCCCTCTCTAGCCCTACCCAATAAGCCTCTAGTTCCTAGGGGTTTCAAGTTAGAAAGGTTTTGTGACTACCACCAATAGTGTGGCCACAACATGGATTATTGTCTGTCGCTACAGGATAACATCCAAAGATTAATCGATCAAGGAAAACTGAGGCTGGACAAAAGCAACCCAATATTCCTTGAGACCAATCCATCCATGTCTACATAGACCCCCTCAACGCCAACAATACCAGTTATGTGATCAATGCCATCAGCATCAATAGTAATCCTAGGCCACCCCAGCAGCCATTCTGATCCGTGTGCCTCAGCATAATGCATCAGCACCACCAACGATTGGTCCAAGCTCACAGTAGTCGTTCATCCTGAAAGTCCCACCATGGGCACCCACCTTTGCACCACCTATTAACGAAGCCACGTGGCCCCATTAGTTAATGCCTCTAGCTCCATTCATAATTAGGGGGTTGACGCCTTCAATGGCCCCTACCTCGCGCAACAAAGCTGAACAACCTCTTCACCCCGTAGGATGAGTAGTACACTGGGTAGGCGAAACATCGAAGGGAATTATCATCAAGGATATCCCCAAGCCTACATCTTTGTCCCTTGCATCCACACCTTCACCCCCAAAGACGAAGGTCGATGTGACTCCACAGCCTACATCACCATGCAGACAAGGATCTAAATCTAGATCCGAAGTCACCTCTCCTTAGGAGATTTGTCTTTTGGGACAAATTGAAGAGGAGGAAAATGTCAAACAAGAGGATAGCCAAGACTTT
The DNA here is from genome assembly GCA_015680685.1 of Gnetum montanum. Classification (NCBI taxonomy): domain Eukaryota; kingdom Viridiplantae; phylum Streptophyta; class Gnetopsida; order Gnetales; family Gnetaceae; genus Gnetum; species Gnetum montanum. The sequence goes on along the minus strand of MNCI01012459.1, from coordinate 164,163 downwards.
CTGGATGTCCTCACCCAGGTTAAGCAAGCTCTAAAGCAGAAAAACACTACACTAAGCTTGTACGACCTAATCATGACATCTGTACCCCACCACAAGGCTCTAATCTGCATGTTAATGCCAGTTCCGATCAACAAGAACATACCAGTGGAAGAGGAAGCAATTCATTCGGTTATTCTTCCCTCTATACCAGCAGAGTTCGCGACACCTCAACTGACTTTCAGTGATAGCACCATTAGGGAAGACCTCGAAGGGGGTCAGGTGACTACAGTGCCCCTCTTCATCACAATTCAGGTCGGCCAACACCAGATTCGAAGGATACACGTTGATGATGGGGCCTTCATGAATGTCATTCCCTTTCCTACTGTGGACAAGTTGGGATTGGTCGACCAAATCAAACCCACAACAACTTCGTGTCTGAGGTCCTTCAATGGGGCACGCATCTTGGTTAAGGGCACAGTTCACATAAACTTCATAGCAGAGGACCAATTCCCCATAGATGCAACGTTCATCGTGGTTGAAGAAATGCCCGGGTTTAACCTAATCTCGGGAAGATCATGGTTAGCGCAACTTAGGGCTGTCTCCTCGCCTATACACCAAGAAATCCACTTACTATACGTAGGCAGGGAGGTGGTGATCTATAATGATGAAGTAGTGATGCAAGCGATCAGTAATGTAGACATAGAGCAGGGCTTGGAGGTCACAACCTCCAAGAGTGAAGCACCTGCTCATGCATGCATTAACCATCCAACAAAGGGATTAGCCAAGTGATCCGATTCCCAAGTCGCAAACACATGGGTTGAGTTGCCCTTCCAATTTGAGGACGATGATGTGAACAAGGGCCCCAGCAAAACACCTCAGCCTTACGTTTCGATCAACCCATGATGGGTCAAGAGGTAGCTACACATAGTGTAGCAATCCTACTGCTTCCTGTCTAGTTGTCATCCCTCATACATTCACCACTTCTTGCTTTGTTAAACATGCCACCCTTTTGGCATGCTAAGCTATGACCCAAAATGGCTTAAAACTAGCATTATTTATTTTTTCTTTGATAACATTCCATCCTTCTATTATGCTACACTATGGCTCGAAACGACCTAAAACTAGCATCGTCACTTGTCACTTTGATAATGCATTCTCTCTTTTGGCAAAGGCCTTAAATGGCCTAAAACCAGCATTGTTGCTTTTCACTTTGTTAGCATATAATCCTTCTAGCATGTTACACAATGGCCCAAAATGGCCTAAAACTAGCATATGAAAGCATGAAAACTTTACATAATACACAAGTTAAAGAAAAATCGATTCCTTTTCTAAAGTCTTTCATTTTATTCAAAACTTTCGCCTATTGGAAATGTCTTTTACAAAATTTCAACATTTCAAAATTTTGAAAGAGAACCTCGTGTTGTCATGGGTTGTCTCTATTTGCATAGCCCTCACTGTTCACCTCTACTTCATCTTCTTGTGCATAATCTCCCCTTGTGTCACCTTCTATCGGTGCTGGTTCTTCATTCCCTCTCCCTACGAGCCTTGCACCCTCATCTGGAGTCTGCATCAAAGGAATGAAGTAATCAGTTAAGGCAATAAACATAAACTATGACATACCATGAGCATTTACATAGTAAAGCAACAAACTTGAGAAGGGCCTGCGTCGGTCTCAAAGGATATCTGGTCTAGACCGAGCCTGAGGCAACGCCAGATCTACTCTATCATGATGTCCATCCAACGCTTATCGTTGGGCTCAACATTTGTAGCAGGGGCTCTCTCCCTTTCCATGGTCATCCATTTTAGAGGTCTCGGGGAAAGGGGGCGATTGCAGTCTCTCCTATAGGAAGTTCCACATTCAAGTCAGGAGATTTCGTAACCTTCACCTACTCTTTGAACTTAGCGTAGGCCTTAGAAGTGTCGATGGCATTCACGAATGCTTCATACATGAATGTCTCCACAATAGCATCTCTATACATTTTTCGATGGGTGTCATTCTCCAACTTGTACACATGCTTGTGGTTTCTCTGGGTTCGCCCCCATTCAAAAACCTTGGCGCTGATATCCTTCATGTCTTGGCACTTCTGGGTTAGCAACTCCATCTGCATTTGCTGTTCAACTATCCCATGAGTGGATTCAACGTTCTGACTAACAACAGTCCAGAACCTGGCGTAATCATCTATAGCCTTATGCCAGTCCTCAACATCAGGGTTATGATTTATGAGGAAGTCAACCCTTGACCTGAGGTTCGCCACATCAACGACCAGTTCGGCCTCTCTTTACTCAGCCTTTTGGACCCGTTTCCACAGGTACTCATTGATGCACTTGTACTCCCATAGGGAGCGTGCTGAGTGCAAGATGCACTTGTGAGCCTCATTGAACATGTAATGAGGCACCTGGGTCATGTCATGTGAGAGTGTAGGCACGGTGCCAACTTTCATAGGTCGTGCTAGGTCCCATTTGAGCTGAGAGGTTGCGTTGACACAAAGGGCGTAGCAATCGTGTTAGCATAGAAAAGTCAGCAAAACTCAAAAGTTTTCAACATAACCACATAGGAGCATTTAATACCACTACTTACCTGCGTTAGGGTCTACCTACTGAAGGTGTTTGATCATGTCATCAACAAGACCCTGCACAAATGTAAACTTGTCAGGGATCTTGGCCCATGAGTCTGCACAAATCGAAGTAGGTCCCACAATATCAGCAATAGCACCTGTTGCATAACTAAGCACATCAACATTGGCCAAAATGGACTACAATGTGGTAGACGTATTGCCAAACTCACTAACATCCATCTACGATCTCTCTTCTTGCTGATGCAAGATGATGGTGGTAGCCTTGTTGGAGGGCCCTACCAAGTCCATGCAAACCCCTTCCTCATGCATTGATTCCTTTCCCTTCAGGAGACTAGCATATTTTTTATTTAGGGGAGGTACCTCTTCATTAATAGGAGGCTCCCTAATGGCAAGAGCCCCCATCCTGGAAACAGGAACTCCCTTACTTTTGACTGGGGCCCTTGCCTCTGAGATTGGAGCCTCCGTGTCTTTATTCGTCACCCTCGTTCAAGGGGCAGACACTTCTTCATCACCTACTTCCTCTTCTTCTTCTTCCTCTGCTAGCAAAAGGAGCATGTTTGCATCGATCAAAAACAAATTAGCTCAAAGCAGATGTCACGCTACGCTACACCGCCTAGCACAACATAGTGTAGCAAATAGTCACAAAATAAGCATTACATGAAAAAGTTTACCAATGGGGGGCTGTGTCCTCTATAGCTTAAGTTGAAATCTTTGTCCCTCCTCTTCCTCCGCGTGAAGGGTCTATCTGGCTAGGGGAGGTCTCTTCCTCTGCAACTCCTTAGGCACAGTCTCATCAATGAGATGTTCCCCCCGCTTCATGCTATCAGCTATAACAGGGGCCATATCTCCCACGCTATCCTAGCCACGAACGCTGTAAGCCACCAGATTTTTAGTCATTATAGATAACGACTCCCTGACCACTTTCGGGGGATCTTGGGCTTGCATGGTCCAGAGGACCTGTCAAATCCATGGTTTGGGAATCTGGTTGTGATCTCACACTTCCTGGCTCCATTCTTTTGAGCCACCAAAAACTCCATGAAGTGCTTTAGATAGCCTATGTAGAAGGCATAGTGTATGTTGGAGCAGGACTCCATCTTTTCACGGAGTCCCAAAATCTTAGCCTGCAAGCCCTTACATAGGAAGCTAGCCCAATTGTAGTAGGCCCCTTTCCCCATAACCTTCCACATTATCTAGGCCTACTCAAGCCCCAAGACCTTCCCTTGGGTGAGTATTTGGGGGAATGCGTGGGCACAAAAGATCAGGTAAATCTCCATGGTGGGTCCGCTCTCAAGCTTATCCATGAGGAACCCTTTTCGCTCCTTAACGAGCTACAACCACTCTTCAATATCCTTCTTCATGAGGGTCAACTCCTACTTGCACCTCAACCCTATGGGGATGCCTTCAGCAAGAACACCAAATATGTTCGTAAATAGTTGATCATTGATTTCAATGACCACCCACATGCACTAAACACACGTGCGAAAATGGCCCACCCTCTCAGAAAAGGAATTGACCAAGGAAAGCATCTCGGCGGCTAAAATGCTCGAATTCAGGGCCACGAATAGATCCATAAGCCCTGCCTTGTGAACGTTCTTGACTAAGAATTCTAGGGCCCTTTGGTATAACTAGCACTGGCTCGTTACTACTTCACTATATTTGAAGTAGATGCTCACCCCTTGCATCTCGGTGGTTACCACCATCACCTCCTGGGGCTTCTTTGCCCCTACAATAGTTTTGCAAAACATGCTTAGCATAACAACACAAAGAATACGTGGATTGCAAAAACACTGGGGCATGTGGCACTTACTGTTTGACCCACCGGGTCTATATGGTAGTGGAAAGAATGGGAGTTTGGCCATCATAGCCTCTTCAATTGTGACCAGTTTGAAGGGTTCTTCCCATTCCTTGTCCAGCAAGCCTTTCTCCCTACACAGATTATATGGGACATGAAATATTCCTAGGTAGGTATGGTATTCTCCCCTGCACTGACCAATCACACCCGTCCTCAAGTTCTTAGCAGAAGAGAATTGTTGTAGGGCTAGCTGTGTCGTAGCCAGTAGGCCTGGTCGATCGTGAACCCCATCATTATCAATAAAGAACCTAGTGACAAATACATACTCTAAGCATATGACTAATGTATCTAGCATTGCACAATACAGCGGAGCAAGGTTGCAAAAACTCACCCACCAGCACAATAGACAGTCCCCTATGGGTTCTGAAAGCACGTTGCCATGTAACGTGTGAGGAACAGTGTGTTGTATTGGTGGTAGCAGCTGTATTCAAGCATGTCCCAGATCTAAGCTAAACGTCTTAACCCTATTGGGCATTGGCTAGATCCCTCTCCCTTCCTGCTCACGATTGTCCCGTTGGTAAAAAATCTCAAAATACTGTGACTTGCCCCAGGCAGCATGGCTTCTATTATGTCGAATACCTCCACCTCCTCTAGGGAGGACCAAATGATCACATCTTGTGCCTTGTCTCTGAACTAGACCCCTTGCCCCCCCATACGTATCTAGGGAGGAGGGGCATTTTCCATAGGTCTACTCACATGGCACAAGACCCCTCTAATTTCCAGGACAATCATCCTGGACCTTAGCCCCACCCTACACGATGCAATCAACAAATATTAGAATCATACTTTAAAGCAATACACGTGCAACGTAGCAATATTTGGTAATCCATGTAGATAGCGTAGCATAACCCTCTGCCTGTACATAGCATAGTAAGGGCATGAAAATCCTAACATAGCAAGAACATGTGCATAAGTCTAGCATAGCAACAAAATAATTGATAACATGCTCTCTTAAAACACGTGTCGTGTTGCCACGTCATACATGGCCTAGCCCTCCTAAGGGTTTCAAGCTATGACATGTTAGGGTCGAGCAGCTAAAACTACCCCAGCCCCACAGTTATGGCAACCACGGTGGTGGCTGTCTCAGCAACCTTGCATGCAACCATGACGTAATGTTTATGCATCTACCATAACCAAAACAACGAAGAAGGCGATGCAAAGGCTAAAATGATGCAACCACAAAAAAAACACAGAGAATGAACGCAAAGCGAATAGGATGCAAAAAAAGAGTAGAGAACAACGGAAAGTGCAAGACAAAAAGGCAAGGAAACGTAGTAACTTACTGGGTCAACGGTGTGCTCTACTACATCGCAACGCACCCTTTTGGTGCATGCCCCAAGGTCTTCTTCACCTCCTCAACCCTTGTAAGCGCCAAATGATTCTTAGGAGCCATTTTCCTACTTGCAGATTTACGCCCTTCACTGTAAAAACTCACCTTACTAGCCGAATAACACAATTGCTTCGCACTCCAAAATCGCCTTATGCTCCGATGAGGGCTCTGCGCTCTTGCGGTGAAAATCACAAAATTTTCGGGGTTTAACCCCTACTTATAGCCGTAATGACAAGGCAGGGAAACTTACCTCTCTCTCTCTCCGATTAATGTGAAGCGTGCAGTACAGCGTAGCATGCTCACCACGACACCGTAGCACTATTAGCATTAAAGCCTTGACACGCTTCAAGCTAGCTACTTACCTTACCAAAAATAAAAAAAATATATATTTGTTTTTGATTAAGGGTCTGAAAAGACCTTAAACTAGCAATAACGGTCCAAGAAGACCCTAAACTAGTAGTTTCAACCTATTACATTTGCAGTTCGTAATGACGTTAAACTAACAACATCGCATGCTTACATCAATGGTTTTCGCATCTTCTTCTACATGGGCAATGTCACAATTTCTAGCAGTTTTGTGTCTTTCATGTCTGTTGTTCATGTTTTCATATTGGTGGGTTGGCACTTCTCATGCTTAAAGTTTCTCATTTCACATACTATTATTTTGCATATTAAGATTTTGCAATTGTTTTGCATGTTAAGATTTTTCATGTTACAACTTGGCAGTCCAAAATGACACTAAACTAGCAGCTTGGCATTTGCATATTGATAGCCATGTGACTTCACACTTTACATCGACAGTTTTTCATCTTTAGCAGTTCTACGCTCTTGTGCCTTGGCGGCCTGCCATGACCCTAAATTGGCAAACTCGTAATCTTTATGACATCACGCTTCGCAAAAATGCACCTCATTGCTACTTTGCAAATTTTCGTTACATGCAATCTCTGCCAATAAACACCACTTAACCAGGCTTTCATTCTATGTTGACAAGTCGAGTATGAGATGGAAACCCATCGCAACCTTCACACGCCTTTAGCATTAGTAGGGCCACAAGGCAAGCTTGCGAGATAGTTGAACCCTGATATGATCAACTGGGGTCGACCACAACTAGCACTATAGCAACCTTAGAAGCATCCTCAGACTGGCCTGAGTATCTAGTCAAAGCCCTAGACTTAGAGGCCAGGGATGTGACTGAGGACCCTCTTGTCGAGATGCCTATGACCACATTAAAGAGGAAGGCAAAGACGTTGAAACTCAGTTCCCTCCTAGACATGCAAATGCACAAAAATGTAGCCAAGATCCTGTAAGACAACATAGATGTATTCGCATGGTCATACAGCAACATGTTGAGTCTAGATCTGCGGCTGATTCAGTACAACATTGTCCTAGACCCACACGTGAAGGCAGTCAAGTAGAAGGCTCACAAAGTTAAGCCAGAAATCACACTGGCCGTGAGAGATGAAATCACCAGACTATACCAAGCAGGTTTCATCCACGCGATTGACTATTTAGAGTGGGTGTCCAACATCGTCGTGGTTTCGAAGAAAATGAGAGGAATACGAATCTGCATAGACTTCTGAGACTTGAACAAGGCCATAATCAAAGATAACTTCCCACTCCCGAGCATTGATCAGCTCATCGACACCACGGCTGTCCATGCTCTGCTATCCTTCATGAATGGTTTCTCCGAATACAACCAAATCTGCATTAACCCAGAGCACCAGCTGTCCAGAACCTTCATGACCCAATGGGGGACCTTCTGCTATACCATGATGCCTTTCAGGCTCACGAATGCTGGAGCAACCTACCAGCGAGCCATTACTTACATTTTCAATGATTACATCCTAGAGACATTAAACGACTATGTGGATGATATAGCAGTCAAGTCTAAGAAGGCGGTTGATCACCCACACGATCTAGGGGTAGTTCTCAAATGCTTCCAAATGCATGACTTATGCCTCAATCCTAAGAAGTGCATCTTCAGGATGAAAACTAGACATATGTTAGGGTTCGTAGTATTGGAGGCCGGAATACAGGTCGACCCTGACAAAGTCAAGGCCATCGTCAACCTAGCGCCTCCTACAAACCTTAAGGAGCTACGTGGTTTGCAAGGTAGAGTGCAATTCATTCAAAGGTTTATAGCAAGGTTGATCGACAAGTTACATCCCATGCAACATCTTCTGAAGAAGGGGGTTAACTTCAAATGAACAACCCAGTGTCAACAGGCCTTCGACGACCTAAAGAACGAACCCTCACACCTCCCGACTATGCATCCACCACAAAGGGATGAACCCTTCTTTATCTACCTCACCACCTCCGACACATCTGTCATAGCATTTCTATGTCAGAAATGAAACGACAGTTCTAAGATACTAGTGTACTACCGGAGTCACGTGCTAATAGCGCACAAGGCAAAGTACAACAAAGTCGAGAGGAATTGCCTGGCTTTAGTGTTCACACTAAAAAATGGTGACATTACCTATTCCATAGTACAACCAACATCATTTGCAAAAGAAACATACTCCAGGCTATCACTAACAACCTATAAGAAAGTAGCAGGATGGCCTAATGGAAAGCAATAACTGTGGAGTTCGATTTACACTACGTAAGTCAATCATCGACAAAGGGTCAAGCCATACCAACCCAACTCACGGCTTCACCAATCGACGACCACACAACCATAGACCCCGAATTCCTGGATGAATACGTTAGCAATGTCAACATCGTGCAATAGCATTTTGAAGCCACCTTACATTTTGATGGTGCCTCAACCACGCGAGGAGGTAGCGCTGCTGCCGTAATCACGTTCCCTTCTGGGGAAATGCACCCGTCCACTTATCGATTTACATTCCCTTGCACCAAAAATGTGGCAAAATACGAGGGGCTGCTCATAGGCCTCTTAACTACCTGAGTGTTGTACATACAACACCTAGTAGTCTAGGGAGATTTACAACTAGTTGTAAATCAAATCACCAAGATCTATGCCTGCAAAGCTATGCACCTGCAATCCTACTGCGATCTAGCAAAAATCCTGCTTAAGTAATTTGCAACCACAGATGTGCAACACGTTCCACGTAACGAAAACACCGTGGAAGATGCCTTAGCTACCCTAGCATTAAACATTCCATCACATTCCCTGGCAAACCTGCCAACCTTGATCATAGAATGCGTAGAGCCTATCACTCAAGTGGAACACGTGGCATCTGTCAGCGCTACGGATACCCAAGAATGGTTTACCAACGTTAAAACCTATCTACAACATGGACAGCCCCCTGAAGGATTAACATCTACCCAGAGAGATGTAATCTATAAGTGTGCCCGGAAATACATGCTCATGGGAAATGATGCCCTGTGCCGACGCTCCTATGATGGGATATTGCTAGCATGCGTGGATGGAAAGTAAGCGCAAAATGTAGTTAATGAATTTCATGAGGGGTTATGCGGTGGACACATAGCACCCAGAGCTATGGCTGTCAAAATCTGACACCTAGGGTACTACTAGCCCCACATGGAACGTGACTGCCTATCAAAAGTCAAGACATGCGACAGATGCCAGAGATACGCAAATCTCATACACATAGTGTCTACAGACCTACACCCAACGCAAATCACGTGGCCCTTTCAATGATGGGGATTAGACCTCATAGGGCCTATCATGCCTAAGTCCTCTGCAGGGCATAGCTTCATTATCATCACCACTGAGTATTTTCCTAAGTTGGTTGAAGCTATTTTCCTAAGGAAGACGACGTCACAGCAAATCTACAATTTTATCCTAGACAATATCGTAACAAGGTTTGGGCTTCCAATAACTATTGTGACTAACAATGGGCCACAGTTCAGCAGTATGGAAACCTAAACCTTCTGTAGCAATCTAGGCATTAAATAATCATTTTCTTCCCCTTATTATCCACAGGCGAACGGTCAGGCAGAGGCTACAAATAAGTCCATCATCAACTTGCTGAACTGGATGCTTAACAAAAGCAAGAGGCGGTGGCATGAGCAAATCCTCTACGTCCTCTGGGCCTACTGAACGATGTGTAGAACTATAACAAGTAAGACCCCTTACAGTCTTGTTCACGAATCTGAAGCTATGTTGCCTCTTGAGTTGCAAGTACCTTCACTTCGGATGATCTTGTCTGACGTTGTGAGCAAATCCTAGAACAACAAGCCATGAACCATCAACCTAGACTCAGTGGAGGAGGAGCACGCATAGACACTGAGATGCATCGAGCACTACCAAAGCAAGAAGCAACAGAAGCAACATGCAAACCTGCACCGATGGCTAGTGTAAAAGGGAGACCTCATCCTCAACATTATCCACAAGCACGTGAGAAAATTCTCAACCAACTAGGAAGGCCCTTACGTGGCCACTAAAGCCTTCAGGAATGGAGCCTTCAAGTTGGCGGACATGGATGGCAACAAGTTTGCCAACCTAGTGAATTACTCGTACCTCAAGCCGTACTACGTTTAAAGCACAACGGTAGCAACCACCATCTCCTACGACGATAAACTAGCAATAGCACCGAGCAGCATCTGTAATGACGATAAACTAGCACCATCAAGCAGCATCCACTATGACGTAAAACTAACATTGCTAGTCCACTAGGACTATAAACTGGAATTGCAGGTCTGCTACGAAAATAAAATGGCATGTATGATCTGCTGGGACCTCAAACCAGCACAGTGGTCCATTGGGATCTTAAACCAGCACATGATCTACCAAGACCTTAAACTAGGTTCGCATCATATCCCCAATGTGCACCAGCATCATATGCACATCAAACTAGCGGGCACGATGTTGACCTGTGAGTGGGTCATTGCAGCTCCAGGACGTGGTTCACAATACAATGGGAATGTGTTCTGGAGCATACGTAGCATCACCACCCTTGGCATCATGCTGACCCTCTGAAGATGTTGTATGGCATCACATTGGCCCTCCAAACTTACTGTCGCCACGGCCCATAGCCCTGACAGTGGTTCTTTGGCTAGTTCACACATCTGGAGTTCTAGCAGTATTGTGGCCCAGCCGCAATATTGTTACTCTAGCTCCCTGCTGATGCCTGGGCCTACATAGTGTTAGCTATGTGGTAGCTAATCCCATGGCTAAACCAGGAGTGCAAGCCCCTAGCAGGGATTCCAAAGCATCTCCACCCACAACAACTCCCGGTGCTTTCGAGACTAGTTTCTCAACGCTGGTGCTACCAAGGCCACTGCTGGCCTTCCCACCTTGGTCACCGCACATCAACATGGATTTCCAAGAGCTTCATCAACATCAACAACCAGCAAGACCTTTACCCCTGCGGGCATGTCTTGCCACAGCAGCAAATGCTACAGGATCGTGAAGCAAGTGCCTCGACTAGCTTGGCTACTACAGAGTGCAAACTCCCGTGGCATGCGTAACATAGCTCGCCATCTAGGAAACATAGCGTCAGTTCCATGGCATGCATAACACAGCTCGTCACATGGAACACACTTGTAGGAGGGTCAAAATCCTTCACAGATGTAACACAAGTCATCCTATGAAGGAAGTACCCATCCTACAGGAGGTTGAAGAACATCGCCAGCCAAAGATGAAAATGTGAAGAAGTCCCTCAGAGCATTTTGATGAGGGACTCTACTAAACATCATCTTTTCTCTCTGCTGTAACCTCTACAAAACCAATGCAACACTCTCAAGTGCGGCCAAGCGACGTCTCGACACTCACCAAGCGACAACCTCAACATTTCGCCTACTACAGTGTTTCATATCCTTTTCCGACGTTTATTGAGCCTATTCTCTAGACATTGACAAAGAGGGACCAATGAAACACCTCAAAAAATACAAGGTCATTCTGGCTTCACCAGGCCTTGCAATCAGCGCAAGCATTATGCTAGTTCATCGGGGGAGAACACTCTGAGTCCAGGCTAGCCAATTCGATAAATTTTCTACTTTAGGTGTACATAGGCTCTACAGCAAGTCAATGTGGGCATGGGGCACGTAGCATCCACACTGCCCCTTCGCATGCCCTTGACCCTATAAATACCCTAGTGAGCAGGGCTCAATGGGTTGGACTATCTCTGGTTATTGGGAACTTTCTGAAAAATAACATTCAAAAGGGTTTGAAATTTTTTTGAACAAAATAGCATTCAAAAAGGTGAGGAATTCTCCCCGATTCCTTGACTTGGCATCTCCTTGGTATTCACTTTGGCATTCAAGTTCTCTTTCGTGCACAATGCAATAGCTAGCATTGTAAGATCTCTATTCGACACTCCGAACAGTGAGCATTCCTGGCTGACATTCCATTCTATTCTCCCTTTCTACCACCTTGGTAGAATCCACACATTGTTAGCACCTAAGTTCATGGCCAAGCATGCAACCTGCTCTACTCTACACATCCTAGTTACTCTCAGGATCTCTACACTTCATCACGCTGTGTAACCACTGTATCCACCTCGGAAGAGTGAACTTGTAGCTTCAGAGTGGTGCATTTTTCTAACTACATTTTACCTTGTTTCCTGCTTGTTGTTATATTTAGCATTAATTTTGGTCTATTTGATTTACTTTCAAGTATTGCTTCGCATTTCCATTCCTATTTTAATATTATATGTTGCAAAAGGCTATATAGACGCCAGTTAAGTCCCTATCTAATCGACTAGACTGTTCAGGGTGTCCCGTATTTGCACACACTCCCAACACGGCCCTCCCCCAGGTATGGGGTTGAAACTGTCGCACCCACCAACCCCTTGGTGTTTTCTAGTCGCCAATGTTTTTGGTCGTTACAATAATAAGTTGTAAAAGAAAAAATAAGGCTATTTGGCTCTTATTTCATTTCTTCATAAAGGCATGGGAAGGTTAGTGTAAAATTCACTTGTGTAGACTCTTCCTAATCTTTGCAGGATTAGGGAGTGAGTAAGGCCTACTTTACACAAGCTTGTACTCACCATCCCCTTTGCTTATGATGTTGAAAGGAAGTACATCCCATGGTGTATCGCATTTTTTATCATCATTGGTTGTCTTAGGTTTTTACTTTTCATGGCTAGGAGCTTCTTCTTGAAGCTCCACTTTGGACCCCTATCCTATGCCCACATTGTTGATACCTAGAGGAGCTACATTATTACCATGAATGACGATTTCAACTCCCTTGTAAGGAAGGTGAATTTCTTGATGGATGGGCAAGGAGACAAACCTTAATTGAGCCAATCAAGGTCTTCCTAAGATCAGGTTCAATGTTGGTGTCTCTTCCACCACCAAGAAGTTTACGGTTATAGGCAATTATTCTTTGACTACAAACTCTAAGGAGATAGACCCCTTGATGGAAACTCTTGATCCATTAAAGGAATTAAAAGCTATGGTGGTTGTAGGTTGTAGTTGCTCAATTAATCCCATGCATTCAATGATGGTGCATGGGATGACATTGGTTGGTACTCTATCATTAAAATGCACTTGATGTATTTTAAATTCTCCTATGTGTATGGTTATGAATACAGAGGTTGTAGTCACCTTACCATTCTAGCGATTAACCTTAATTTCACTATTGCAAAATGTTAAGGGTTTTGATTTCTCCTCCCCTAATAAAGAAGGAATCATCATTGCATGGATGGCTTCCTCGTTAGCAAGAATATCCTCACTAATGGCTATGGAGGTCAACATTATGACTAGCACCTTAGGATGTGTGACAAAAGTCATAATCAAGTCATATAAGCCTAAGGTAGTATTTTTATACCTTAAAGATTGCTTAACTTAGTCCATTACACTAAGGAAGTTTTTCTTATTGGTCATGGGCTTGTCACCCCAGTTGTGCTTTACTTCCTCCATATGTCCCAAAAGGTAGCCTGCAGTTGTAGGTTATGGCTACTATGACTCCTTTTTATTTTCTTGGTTATGGGCTTTAGTATCCTCTTGTGGCTTGTTTGTTGAAGGATATGGGACAAAAGAGGTCATAGGTATAGCCAAAATGGGAGTGGGCTTTGGTGGGCCCATTTCCTTTTGTGCCTCCATCTACTTGTCTACCTTGTTATCAAGCTTTTGCTTTTACTTCCTCCTTTGGTCAGTTGAAATTTTTTGGTTGTAAGGAAGAGGTAATAGCATTGGCTACCACAAGGGATCATTGTGTAGTTGGTTAGGCTATAGCTATTTAGGATGTATTAGACTTCTACTTTTGAGTGAGTTCAATCATTTGTTTATGTTGCATGTGCATACTTCTTAATAGTTGATTAAGAAACCTAGATGGTTTTAGTGGCAACTTAGTTTACTTAGACTTATCTTTCCTTTTGAAGTTAGGTCCATTTACTATCAATGTATTGGTCCCAGAAGTTGATGGTTGGTTACTACGGTCATTAGTGGGGGCCCTAGGTGGGTTGACCTTCATCCCTTGGTTTGTGATCTTGTTTTCCTTGGTTATGTTTGCTATAGTAGTGTTTCCTTATTTATTCCTTTCTTCATATTTAGGAGCATGTTGATTTTTATATGATATATAGGCTAGATCATGGTTGGCCTTTGTGGCATCCTCTATGTTTTAGTCTAAAAGTATGCTTAGCTTAGAGACTGTGGATCAAGGTAGTAAAGTTTTGACTTGATGAAGTCATTAACTACTCCCTTGAATATGGCTAACTAGGCTTTGGCTATAGGCTCTCATATTTCATTCAACAATACATGCCATCGCTAAATGAATTTTTGTATAGGTTCTAAAGGCCTTTACGTGACCTTCAGGAGTTGGTGAATTATCATGGCAGGCTTTAAGTTATACTTGAAGTAGTTGACAAACTAGGCTATTAAGTCTTCCAAAGAGGATATAGATCCTCTGGACAACATGTGATACCAATCGAGTGCTTTCCTAGTCAAAGACATAGGGAAAATTTTCATGATGGTATGAGGCCATGGCTGTAAGAGCAAACATTCTAATCAAAAGGTAATAAGGTGAGCATTATAGTTACCTTCTCCATTATACTTGCTAAATTTTGGAATGGGGACACTAGGAGGAAGTGTCAAGGGTGGGACTATAGGACTTATGGGATCATCTTGATAGAAGTTCATAATCTTGACAGTTTATGTGGTAGAGTCTTTAAGCCTCATCAATTCCTCTATTAGGTCTTGGATCATTTAGAAGACTTGATCTATGCCTTGCGATGGTCCCATAGTTTGTGAAGTCTATACATAATATTGTGGTATCTTTTGTGAGGCTTGTGGGCTCACTATGGGTTGCATGATAGAAGGAAAATGTTGTGTTAGGGTTATGGCTTGTCGACCAAATAAAGAGAAAGATGTTTATGTTGGCACTTGAGGAACAAATGGGACACAAGTAGTGTGTGATCCTTATGTTGTGGGGGGTCTCATGGTGGATCTCATGTGAGTAGTTATCAAATTTATGGTGGTAAAACCCACCATTAATAGTTTTATATTTCATGGCTATGTTGCAAATGGAATTGATATGTTATAATGTGTTATTTATGGCATTGACTAAGTGTGATGTGTTGCTACGATCAGTGTGGGGTCTCTCATAGTAGGATGTGGAGGAGTGGAAGATGGTGGCACCATGCCCATGGAGAAAACAAAAACATTAGGGAAAGGTTCTATGACATTGGGGGATGTTTGGTTGTAAAACCCTCCAAGGATGTTTTTAGGCTCAGATTCTATCCTAAATTCTTCTTCTTCTTCCTATTGTTCCCCAAAGGTAGGTTGGTCATCTCCCTCCTCTATGGCAATCAATTTGGGTAGGATGCTAGAATAGACATCATTTAGAGGAATTTCTTCATACTAGAAAGGGTTGTACTCTTTCCCACCTATGTCTATGAGCTCAAACTCCCTCTTGGCTTTGGCTTTAATTTGGGAAATTAGCATACCTACCTATATTTTGGCACAAGTGAAGTTATAGTGATCTTCATTTATGATTGCAAAATCAGGACTCTCCCCTCTAACTCTCAAAGATCTTCTACATTCAATGATGGTAGGGTCTTTAGGAATTATTGGTTATGATCTTTGCCAATGAAGATGAAAGGTAATTTGGTGGATTTTCAGAAAGACATTGCTATAGTGATGACAACTGCTTAAACAAAATAGGCTATAAATATATAGCAAGAGTAAATTCTAGTGAATGGAATTCAAAAAATCTTAGAGAAAATGAAAATAACAAAAAATTATATCCTTACCATAATTATTGAGTAAGGGATAAAGGGGGTTTATCTCTTTACAAAAAATAGAATATTGACAACATTGGCTTTTAACCTCTTCCAAGTTGACTTTCGAAGTGTCTCTACACTGGGTATGGCAAGGGGAAAAGAAGCAAGGTGAGATAATGGAAATATCACACCTTCCTTTTCCAATGTTGGAGATATGGGGCAAATNAGCTTTTAAAAGTGGATGGTTCAACTCATTCTTGAGTTCACTCCCCCCACGCTACACCCTGCCACCCCCACACACCCCCCAAAAATTCCAAGTTGAGAGAATTAGTAGCTTCATGGAACCCGTTTTAGTGGAAAAATTCTAACTTTCCACCTTAGTTTTTAACCTTTCAATGTTGAGGTAGGAGATGTGAGATTCCCATCATTTCCCTTCTCTTCTTTTTCCCCTCTATCATATGTAGTATGGAAGCAGTTGGAAGACCAACATTGATGAAATTTGAAACCAATTTTACAACTAAATTTGCTTTTTTTGCAAGTTAAAAACCATTTATAGCCAAAACTCCCAAGGAATCTAATGCTTCCTTTACTCCCCCTCCTATGGTAGAAACCTCAGTGTGGAAGTTGTAGGTGGTTTAGATGCTGGAAATTCACAACATCTATTGTGAAGTTCTAGAACAAAGATAGCATGGAATCCTTGATAAATATTTTATCTTTGTTTCCATAATCTTTGTTACTAAACCAACATTACTTTCCATACCAACCAAGCCTACTTTTCCCTTCTTTTTGGTGAAAGTTGGAAGCCTACCAAAACCATCTTTGGAAACTACCAAGTTTTCATTTTGGTCTTTAAACATTTGCCCCATATCTCCAACATTGGAAAAGGAAGGTGTGATATTTCCATTATCTCACCTTGCTTCTTTTCCCCTTGCCATACCCAGTGTAGAGACACTTCGAAAGTCAACTTGGAAGAGGTTAAAAGCCAATGTTGTCAATATTCTATTTTTTGTAAAGAGATAAACCCCCTTTATCCCTTACTCAATAATTATGGTAAGGATATAATTTTTTGTTATTTTCATTTNTGGAACCAATTGCTCTCCCTTTTACTTCAAATTGTTGAACTTGTCAAAAAAGTGGAACCAATTGCTCTCCCTTTTACTTAAAATTGTTGAACTTGTCAAAAAAAGTGGAACCAATTAATCTCCATTTTACTTAAAATTGTTGAACTTGTTAAAAATGTGGAAACAATTGATCTCCCTTTTGCTTAAAATTACTGAACTTGTCAAAAAAGTGGAACTAGTTTTTTTCCCTTTTGCTTAAAATTGTTGAACTTATCAAAAAAGTGGAACCAATTACCCTCCTGTTTGCTTAAAATTATTGAACTTCTCAGAAAAGTGAAACCAATTGCTCTCCCTTTTGCTTAAAATTTTTGAACTTGTCAAAAAACTAGAACCAATTGCTCTCCCTTTCAATTAAAATTGCTAAACTTGACAAAAAACGTAGAACCTCTAAATGGTGCTAGAGGATGGCTTTTATAGGGTATTTGGGCCATGAATGGGGTTGCAAATTGGTTGTAAAATGGCTGCAAATTGGTTTCCAAATTCAAGTGAAATGGGCACCCAAATTTGTGGGGTTACTAAATATAATAAGTGCTTCTCCACATGGCCATTTCTTTTACTAAAAATAGTAACTAAGGCACCCCTTCCACGCTAAAGATGAATCTTCCATGCAGAGCTCTCCACCATTCTAGTTGAAGTGGTTGGTCAACGTTGAAGTGCATAACTTGATGAATTTTTTCTTCTTATGGATTCCACATTAGGGGTTTGAATTTTTTGTGCTAAGGGGAAGACTTTCCAAGATAGGAGAAAATTTTCCAAGCTGGGGAAAAACATTCCAAGCTAGAAGAAAAGTTTTCAAGCTAGGAAAAAACGTTCCAAGCTAGGGGGAAACTTTCCACACTTGGGGGGAAAAACTTTCCATGCTAGGGAAAAAGCTTCCAAGCTTGTGGAAAGTTTTCAAAATTTTCCTTATAGCTTCCACATTGGGGATTTGAATTTTCCATGCTAGGGAGAAAATTTTCTAGGCTAGGGGAAAAGTTTCCAAGCTAGGGGAAAAAATTTCTAGGCTAGGGAAAAACTTTTCAAGCTGGGGAAAAACTTTTTAGGCTAGGTGTAAAGTTTCCACACTAGGGGAAGGGAACTTTCCAAGCTGGGGGAAGACTTTCTAGTTTGAGGGGAAAGTTTCCAAAATGTCCCTTTGGTCTCCACATTGAATGGGGAAAAGTTCTCAAACCCCCCATCCTTCCATGCTAGGGGTAGGTGAGATCTACCCCCCTACATGTGTTTTCAATGTAGAAAAATGCATACCCCCCATAAAACCCATCAAATTATCTTTTTTTGACATTTTAAAAGGCATTTTTTACTTTGCCCCTCAAGCCCAAATATAGATACTAGGTGATTTTTTTCACTTAGGGAATAAGTCTTTGACCACTTATGAGGCTTTTTTCAACCTCAAAAGTATAAATTATGTGAAATTACCCATTGTGGATTACAATTTTCACATTTAAAATGAAATTTTACCTTGGGTTTCATGGGGTGAAAGCTACCTAATGAAGATTTGGTCATGACATGAAAAATTTTATGATGTTTTAATGTCCAGAATGGAAGAAAGGAGGGAGAGTGCATGAGCCACTTAGGATCCTCCAAACTACTGAATCTTAGTAGCTAGTATTAACCATTGACACTGGTAATCTCAAATGTTGACATGCATGGTTAATTGGATGTCAAACTAGCCTAGATCTAACTTTCATGGTTCTTCCATGCTACCCAATGTGGAGATTAGGAGGATGGATCTAGGAAGGTTAATGGGGGATTCCAGAAATAAGAAAAGAATAGCAAATTATCTTGGACTAACACTAGGACCATCACAATCTTTTTGAATGCCACTAGAATGTCCAAAATCAATAAACATCTAGGAAGGACCTCTTCCATGCTAAGCATTCCTATCCCAACATGGATGAAAAGGGGGAAGCCAAAACTATATAGGTTTACATGCATTTTGATTTCTAGAAGCAACCCAAACCTTTTGGAAGCTACTAGACTTTCGAAAGTTACTTGAAATGTTCAAAACTTGCCCCCATTGGGTTATCCATGCTGAAGAGGATCTCATCCATAATGATCATCCTAGCCCCAACATGGATAGAATGGGGAAGCCTAAAAACCCTCTTATGGCCTTCAAAGTAATTGGATTTCTATCCTAGGCATTGATAATCAACATTAGCAACCCTATGGATATGCATGCATAGGCAAAATTGCCAAAAAATAGTAAAGAGTAGGGTCGCTTAATTCCTCCAAATTGGATTCCACCTCTTCCACATTGGCCAGCATGGATGAAAGGGGAAAACTTTTGGGGGACTCTGAAATAGGCTGTAGAGACCTTAAATGAATGCCAAAAATCCTTGTGTGGGTCCCAAAACCCTATTTTCACATCTTAAGAACCTTAAACCTGTCAATATTAACCATGAATAGCTAGGAAATCTTCCCCCCTAATCTTCCATGCTAAGCATGGAAACCCCATCATGGAAAAATAGGGGGATATCAAAAATCGCATAACATCCCTCAAAATGACCAAATTTTAACATTGGGAAATAGTAGTTGACAATAGCAACCTTGGAGAACCACATGCATGGCAAGAAATGTTAAAAATGGTAAAAGGTAGAATCCCCTAGTTCCTCCACACTAAGAGCTCCCTCTTCAATGTTGTCTAGCATGAAAAAAAGAGAGGAAATTTGGGGGAACTCTAAAATAACCTTTCTATAGCCTTACATGAAGCTTGAGACCAATTTTGCACCTTCTAGGACCCTCAAACCTTGCAAAAGTAATCATATAAAGCCAAAAGTTACTCCCCCTAATCCTCCACATTAAGCATACTATCCCTAGCATGGAAAATAAGGGGGAAGCTCAAAAACCATCTAGGAAACCTCCAAACTAGCCAAGGTTATCCTCAAACCCTAGTGCTCAAGCCTAGCAACCCCAGAGGCAAACATGCACAACCAATTAAGGTCAAAAGTAGTCCAAATATAATATTTATTATTCTTCCATGCTAGGGATTCCTTCCTCCATGTTTCCCTATGTGAAAACTAAATGGGTGACTCATTTGAAGCTCATAAACACCTTAGAACAACATCCAATAATCTTGTATGCATCCTAGAATCCTGTTAGAATCCTTTGGTGTCTTCAAAGCTCAAAAAACTAATTTCAAATGGTCAAAAAGTGATTCTTCCTAGTCTTCCATGCTGAGAACCCTAGTTCTAGCATGGAAAATATGGGGAAGCCCAAAAAACACTTAGAAGTACCCAAAATTACTAAATTCTAACATGAAATCCTAGCCCTTAGCCCTAGCAACTCAAAGAGCTAATATGCATAATTGATTATGAACCAAATTGGCCTAGGTCTCAAGTTCTTACCTCATCCATGTTGGAGAAGATCCCTCCCATGTTCAATAGCATGAAAACTAAGGGGGAAGCTACTTTTACACTTTTGATGATAAGATGACACTTGTAGAAGCCAAAGATCTATGCTCAAGAAGTAGGACCTCATAGGTTAGAGATTTTCCTCATTTGACCTCATCTTAACCTCCAAAATCCATTTACCATGAACTTCCATGCCACAGCAACTCCCCCAATGTGGAAATAGGGGGGAAGACCATAAGCACCCTTGAATAACCTTCATATATGCCCAAAATTTGACCTAAACTTGTAAGGTCATGATTTATAGCCCTAGGGGCTTAAGAACCTAGTAAAAGTGCTCCTAGAACACTTTGAATCTACAAAATAAGTTTCCCCCCATTTTCCATGCTAGGGATACTATGCTTAGTGTGGAAGAATGGGGGAAGCAATTTAAACATATTTTGATAGTAAAAATAAACTTCAATGGCCTTAGAATGAAGTTAGATGATGCACAACTTCTAAATATCACTTCCAGCTACCTATTTAACCATGTTTCATCCTATTCTAACTAATATTTTCTATTTTCCATGCTAAACCCCCTCTCTTCAACACTGGCCAACATGAAAACAAGGGGTAAATGTTGCAAAACCTGCTTCTTAGCTTTATAGACCTCCAAAGTGCCCAATTTTGATAAATTTGGCCCTACGCTACATTGGGGAGGCCTTAAGACCTTAATTTAGGACCTTTGGATGATCCAAAACCTACTTTCCCTAGTTTCCATGTTAAGGGTCCCTTCTACATGTTAGCCAGCATGGAAATAAGGGGGGCCCTAATGTGGAAACTTTGAAACTCTAAATTTTCATTCTTAGGAAACTCATAGAAAACCTTGACTAATGACCAAACTTACCTAATAGCCTTGTAGCCTCTAAACATGTCTAGCTAAGGTCTAAAATTGAAAAAACTTAACCCCTTTTTACCTATATTAGCCAAATTTTATTGTGTTTAGCCTATTTTGCTTGATTATTGCCTTGACTTATTTTGATTGAACTTATTTTGATCTTTATGTAGCCTTCTATTCTCTTTATTTCTCTCATTATGGCCTTTTTTTTACCATTTTATTGGTATCAAATAGTGAGGTTTGGCCTTCTCTAACCACTATTTAACACCATGTGACCATGGTTCACTAAGGCCTTAACCACTAGTCCACCATGACTCCAAATTGACATCATGGCTTGCTAAGGCTTAAAACTAGTAGAATTATGGCTTTTTGACCATTTGAATCCTTATTTATTACATATTTTAACCTTGATTTAACCTTTATTTGGCCCTTGGTACACTTGGTTTACTTATTTTTACTCTATCTATGATCTTGGGTGACCTTGTTTGCATTATAAATCCATGTGTTTACATGATTTTATAACATTTTAGCATTATTTATTCACTTTTACCCAAGTGCCACTTAATATGCTTTTGGTTTATGATGAGTTGTGTTTTGGGTGACCGCGATATCACGTAAGCGATATCGTAGCCCACCACTAGTCCTATAAATAAGAGGTGGCTCTTCCTTGTTTGACAGTTTTAAGTTTAGATTGTAGCTAGACTCTGGTAGTTTCATCCCTCTAGAGTTAGAATATTTTCTAGTGTCTACCCATAGTGTGGTGAATGTAATTGTATGACATCCTTTATTCGAGTGTGATGTACTCAGACACGCACAGGACCGACAATAAAGATCAAGATTACTTTATCATTGCAGCATTCACTTTGTTTATTTATTTATTTAATCGTTATTTACTGCTTTCCTAATTAGTCTCCCTCACCCTTAAACTCATGTTAGAATGTGGAATGAATACGGCTTGATTACGAGCATTTAAGTATGACTATTTGGTAACCCAGTAGCGTACCTAGGATCTGCGCTTGGTAATCCCAATGGTAGTCGTGCATGAGGTCTAAGATGTGTACGGATAATCAAGGAATGGATGCTCATTGCACTTAGGCTAGTTTAGATTCTCTTACCTTTTCTCTCCTAGATTAGTTAATATTACTTTCCATTACCTTTAGGAGTAGCATTAGATTAGAAACCCATCATACACCTCAACCAGGACTAAACCATATGTGACAAAGCTAATACTAGTCTAGGTGGGAAGACAACAAACTGCGACCTAAGGATAACTATCTAGGTGCCACAACTAGTCCATCTACGGAGTTCGACTGGATCATGCATGAAAATGCTCGTATTCGTATGGTTGAGTGTAGGGGTATCTTGCCACTCATCATAGGTGTCGTTGCCAGGGATGGTTCTAGTTATCTAGATTAGTTATATCATACAAGGTCATTGTATAAGACTTAACGATATATCTCTTAGGAAGAAGAAATAATTATAAAAAAAGTCACATCTAAATTCACACACAACTTCACAACAATGCCTCTCTTACAAGACTATGATAATGCCATATTTGGTGAGGAAATTCATTAGAGAACCAACGAATTAGCTGACAATGAAGAATGGAGTACTCAACCTTATGCAGGAGTTCGCTACATTTATGAAGACCCCAACGATTCTCAAAGATTCTTGTCATCCCACTCTGACACCTCCAGTGAGGATGAGACATCCCATAGAATGAGAAGGCCCAAAAGGCCTAGGACCTTCTCAATAATTAACAAGAATTTACTTGGGGATGATTGGAAGACTTACAAAAGTCATAACAAGTTTTACAGTTCCTTCTCTTTCTCTACTCCTTCAACATCAGATTGTGACATGGATAACTATCTTTCAAGGGATCAATGTAAAACTAAAAATCAAGCTCACAAAGAAAATCAAGAACACCAACATAAATGAAGGCAACATCATTCCAACATACGAGAGCATAACTTACCTGATGACAATGAACCCCTGCTAGCCACTACAAGCCTAACGTAAATACAAGAGGCTATTTGAATCTCACGTAGGCATCATAAAGAGGGTCGTCTACCCAGGCTCAATTTAAACAGCTTCCCTAAATTTTTAGGAGGCTATGACTTAGATCCGCATCAACATTTACAAGCCTTCTACGATGC
>MNCI01012459.1:126949-140764 GCA_015680685.1 Gnetum montanum | reverse complement strand
CAAGGTCAACTATATGAACTACGAACCCACCAAGTCCAAGAGCTTATTAAGTAGGTAGTAAAAGAAGAAGGAGAATTGGCTAGATGGGAGAGTGTTGAAAAACATCAACGAGACCAAAATCTCAACTTAACAAAGGTCGATGATCATAAAAAGGAGAAATCAACCAATCTCAAGGTCGAAACATCATCTTTGCCAGCACAAAAAACATTAGAAGAAGTTGAGGCAAAGATTAATAAGATGTTGGAATGGACGTATCAAAAGTGTGGAGAATTTATCAACATTATTGGAGATAGAGTTTTGACAACCCAAGAAGCAGGACAAAACATTAGACAATTGAAAAGAAGGGATAAAGAAAATAAGAGCTCAACTTCCAATCATATGTATGAATGCAACATATGCCTGTACGATCACCCCAAGGGCCAATGCCCAATATTGTTACATTTACATGAGCATTGGGGAAACATGTTACATCTAGAGTTCGTACAGAGGTACTGTGTTCGATCATAGTGGCAACAATCCTAGTTGTGGGGGAGACCACCACTAGACTGGATACATCCTTCATATCATCCAAATACAAATGCTTATCATGTTCAACATCCTATTTCTCCAACTGGACCAGCATACTCTATCTCACCGCATTATCATTCTCCTCAATACTATCAGCCCATGCCTCCAACAAAACCACCACCTTGTGCACCTTATACTCCTCCTAACTTTCAACATTCTCATCCTTTCCCTTCTTCCACACTACCACCAACTATTCCTAAGGTACCTGCACCATAGCAACAACCCACAAACATCACTTGTGCTAATACTACCAACATTAGTGAGAGACCTCAAGAACATCAAAAGCGCCCCTTCTTTAAACATAGCTGTAAGAAGGGAATGTGGAATGTGTGCCCTAGTTACTATTTAGAGTAAATGGAATGGCCATGGAGGGAAGGCACTTACTATCTAGAGTAACCTTCCAAATTTGGGCATCCATCTCACCTATACAAGGAAGAAATTTATAACCAATTTATAGCCATTATGCAACCAAATTACAACCCAATCACAACCATTTTGCAACCCCATTCATGGCCTAAAACCTATTAAAACTAGCCTCAAACATGATTTACAGGTTCTAGAACTTTCAAACATTCAGCAATTTTTTCCAAGGTTCTACTCTTCTGAAACTTGAATACATTGAGCATACATACATTTTTCCAAGTAATAATTCCATACTCAGACATTTTCAAGAACTCAAGAGCTCTTGCANGGGGGAGGGGGGGTGGTTGAGAAAAGTGACAAATTTTGTACTAGATTGCTCCATGTTGGGGGTTGGAAAACCCATAAATGCAATGTTGACACCAAAAGTTCATAAGTCTCAAGGCTATAATTCTTTCACATTAGGGTTTAGAGATTGCAAATGTGGGAGATTGNCCCCCCCCCCCCCCCCCAAACCAATAGCCCAAACTGTAATCTACAATTTGTAGTAGAGAAGATTCAAATGCACTAGGAGTGGCTTAGTATCCAAATCATGAAGCATATCACATTGGCTTCAACCAACCTTGAAATTTTTCCTTCATGAACCCTCCTTTACTTTCTCATGGAAATTTCTTGTACATATTTCAAAAACTTTTCCTTTATTATTTTAATAAAGCTTTAAAGTTTCATTTTTTATGTGCAGTTTGCATTTGTTTTTCATTTTACAAATATGTCATTTTTCATTATTATTTACATCATTCATTTTTTTTATTTCTTTTTTTTTTATTTTCTTTCTTTCTTTCTTTCTTTTTCTTTTTTAAATTTTGTAAGACCCTATTTAATCTACTAGACCAGCCAGGGTACCCTAAATCTCATTTTTTTAGAGGCCCTAGGGATTCAGGATTGAGGCTAGTACACTAAATCTATTGATTTCTCCAATTATCGATGTTTTCTATCACAACACTAATCAAGGCTTGGATGAGAAACTATGACCTCATGTGACACATAGTAGGTCATTACCATTAGAAAAAGGTTTCTTCAACCCTTAAACTAACTTGGATTAAACCAANAGATTCAAATGCACTAGGAGTGGCTTAGTATCCAAATCATGAAGCAGATCACATTCGCTTCAACCAACCTTGAAATTTTGCCTTCGTGAACCCTCCTTTACTTTCTCATGGAAATTTCTTGTACATATTTCAAAAACTTTTCCTTTATTATTTTAATAAAGCTTTAAATTTTCATTTTTTATGTGTAGTTTGCATTTTTTTTTCATTTTACAAATATGTCATTTTTCATTATTATTTACATCATTCATTTTTATTTTTATTTCTTTTTTTTCTTTTCTTTCTTTCTTTATTTTTTTTTCTTTTTTACATTTTGTAAGTCCCTAGTTAATCTACTAGACCAGCCAGGGTACCCTAAATCTCATTTTTTTAGAGGCCCTATGGATTCAGGATTGAGGCTAGTACACTAAATCTATTGATTTCTCCAATGATCGATGTTTTCTATCGCAACACTAATCAAGGCTTGGATGAGCAACTATGACCTCATGTGACACATAGTAGGTCATTACCATTAGAAAAAGGTTTCTTCAACCCTTAAACTAACTTGGATTAAACTAGAATGAAAGTGGTGATAACTAGATGTATAAGGAAGATCACCAAAGATCATCATAGCATAGAGCATTGAGATAGAATGGAGAATTAAGAGTTAATATTTATTGTTCATGTATTAATATTTTACTATTTTTTTCTTCATTAACTCAATAGTGATTATTTTTCAACATTTGTCCAATGTTGCATGTTCTAAACATCATGATCATAACAATTTCATCTCATGTAACTCATGGTCTCTTATATAATTAATTCACCACATTCTATAGCATAAGAAAATAAATTATAAGTAACACATACTAAGCAATATTGCTACTAGAATTATTATACAAATATATGTTATACTTAAAATTGGATCATGTTCTATTAGCTTCCTAAAATATGCATTAAATTATTAAAGATCATGTGAGGTGTGTCCTCATGTGGATCATCAAATTTTCTCTCAAATTTATGTTTCATGTCATGTTTAATTTGAAGTCATGTAATGTTTTTAGATTTCAAAAATTAGAAGTCATAATGAGTCAATAGAAGTTAGCTTTTTAGTTTCCAAATTTTAAATTTTGAAGTTTATATTTTATTTCATGTAAGTGCATGTGCACCCTTCACTATTGTAATGGATCAATTATCCCACATGTAATCATCATCAAGGTGAGGAATTCCTAAAATGGATAAGAATACCTTTTATTCATTGTAAACTTGATGAAAAAACTTTGTTTTAAGTTTAAGATAAATGTAAGAGAAGAAGTGTGCTAGTAGTTCCTTACCTTTCTGTGTGTATTTTTCTTTTTGTTCTTACATTCTTATAACATGAATTTATTACAGTGATTTAAGATCTTCATAATTTTTTCATCTAATTCTCACAATGTTCTTACAAATTTTTCATAATTTAATCTCAGTTTCTCTTAATTATTCTCAAAATTCTAAGTTATTATCTCACATTTTCACAAGCAATTAGGTTCTCATAGTTTAGTTTCATGTTCTCTCAATAAATGTTTGATTTTTAAATGTTCAATTGAAAGTTTTTGATGTTTTAAAACTATGATTCCTGCAAGGATTCATTCATTTCTTTATTAGAAAGCTTTACATGTTGATGACCTAATGTTTAAAAGTTTATAGATATGTTTGTATGTGTGTGTGTGTATACATGGCACTATTAAAAATAACATTCATGGTCACTAATTATGTATCCTATCCATATCAAATAGCACTATAGCTCTTGTCACAAGAAGCCTTCCCTCTACAAAGTAGTTGTAATAGATGGAAATTGTACATGCATCAACATAACAAAATCTTAACTTGTCGTAATGAACAATGGCAAACATTATTATTTTAAAAAGGACAATGGAAATTAGGTAAACAACATTTAAACATGATTAATGTGCTTGTTGTGCCACCAAAAGACATGGTCCAAAAATAGTAGAAAATTGGCCTCTAGTGTACTTCACATGTTATGATTAGATATGATTAAATTTGAAAAGAACATTCTTAAATTAGGGTACTTACTACAGTTATAGGTTACTTACTATACTGTGATCAAAACATGGCTCATAAATAGTGGAAATGTTGCTCCTAGTACATAGTCAACCCTTATGTAAACCACTTCCCATGAGAACTCTCATGGTTTATGTTCATATATTTCATAACATCTCTTATCCCAAGTCACTGATTAAGGAAAACTTGAGCCTCAAGTTTATCATGAAATAACACATTGAGTTAACAATGTGCTCAATCCTTAGTCAAAAGAAGCACCCACTTTCTAACTAGAAAGCCAACAAAAATCAATCCATCATATGTAACCCCATCATTTAATCATTGCTTAATTGAACTTTAACTTGAAAAAATAATATTGCATTATAACCACTAAATAAATAAGATCTCCAAAATCCATGCCACAAGATTAGTTGAATTCTATCATAGTAACTAATTGAAAAGACAAAGTATGATAAGAAGCATCTTATTACCAATACTACCAAAGAATAGATAACAATAATGAACACTACCAAGCATGAGCATTAATAATAGTAGTATATGACTTCACTTACCTATCACCTAATGCTTGAAATAAAATAAAAGATACCAAAAACATTAAATTAATTAGCCTACCTTGGAACAAAAGATAAGGATTTGAAAATCTCATAAGGACCCATCCTAAAGAAGTTCATAATCAAATTAAATTTAGCTTGAGAGGGATTAACATCAAACAATTCAATTAATTCATTAGAAGAGGAAATTTATCCTAAATAATTTTTAATACATTGACCATTGAAATGAAAATTTTCAGAAGTACTAGGTTTACAAATATCAATTACACCATTACCAAAGACATTAGTGACTTGAAACTATCCCTCTCATTTTAACACACATTTCGACCAAATTCTTAAGCCTCATATTGAAAATTAAAACTAAATCCCCTTCTATAAAGAATTTCTTCATAATGCTCTTATCATGCCACATTTTAATTTTTTTTTTACACAATTTTTTCGTATCTAAAGTTTTTAGTCATTTCTCATGTAGTTGATTTAATGCAAATAAACATATAGAAAGACATGTATCCAAATTCATCTCTAATTGATGTTTCATTCTAAAGGATTTATTTTGGATAGAAGAAGGAACAAGACATTGAATATGAAATTCTAATTCATAAGATGTCAAGCCAAGAGGAGACTTATATGAAGTACAAATGGCCCATAAGGCATCAAGTAGATGAAATGACCAATTCATTCCATTTCCTCCTACCATTTTTTGCAAAATATGTTTAATCTCTTTATTTATACTCTCGATTAGACCATTAGATTAAGGATACTAGGTTGTACCTATATGATATGCAACACTCATTTTTTTCAATAATTTCTCCATAACATTATTAACAAAACCCATACCTTGATATCTTATCAAAATTCGAGGATGGTCAAAAACAAAGGATCAAATCCTCTCATAAGAACTTAAAAATAGTCTTAGCATCATAATGTTTGATTACTTTATCAAGAATCCACTTAGGAACATAATCGATTAAAATAAGAATATAATTAAATGACTTACTAGAAGAAAAATGATCCATGAAATTGATACCCCAACAATCAAAGGATTTACATTTCATCAAGATGGGAAATAAAGGCATGTCTTATCATCTTGTCAATCCTCCCATTCTTTGGAATTGATCACATCTCTTACAATAGATGTAAGTATTTCTTAATAAGATAGGCCAATAAAAAATAGCATGAAGGATTTTATAGGATGTCTTCTTACCTACAAAATGACCTTCACATACATCATTATGATTCAAAGTAATTACCTCTTCTTGGTCTTACTTTGGAAGGCATCATATCATGATATGATCTTTAAAAATTTTGTACATGATAGGATTATTCCAAATGTATCATTGAGCTGTAATCATGAAGTTCTATTTTCTCCATTAGTCCATGATATAGCCATCTTGAACACTGGTAAATAATTAGCAATATTAGCATATCAAGGATCTTGGACTTTAGGAATAACAACCCTAGTCCAACATGCAAATAACTACTCTTCAAGAAAAGAATCGTTAAAAGAATGAGAATTTTCTAAATCTTTCATGTCCTCTAACCTAGACAAATGATTAGCTACCAAGGTCTTAGATCATTTATTCTTCCAAATTACTAAATCAAATTCTTGCAATAATACACAATAATGAATTAGATGTGGACTCTCAATATTTTTATTATGAAAATATTTAATTACAACATGATCAATAAAAATAATTATCCTAAATCCAATTAAGTAAATATTAAATTTATCTAAACAATAGACTATCCCCAAGCATTTCATTCTCTATTATTATAGAATTAACCTACATTGAGTTTAAAATTTTGGAGATATAATTAATAACAAATGGAATATGATCCTTTTATTAATCCAAAACCACTCTTATGAAAACATCAAAGGCATCAATCATCAACTCAAAATCAATACTCTAATTAGGTCCTTGCAAAATGAGTGCAAAAGTAAGTTTTAATTTTAACAAATTGAACACTTGTTAAAACTTTTTAATCTAATTAAACACTAGCTCCTTCTATAACAATTTTCCTAAGGGTTGAATAATAGATGAAAAATTCTTAATGAAACATTTATAAAAACTAGCATGTCCAAGAAATGCATAAATACCTTTTACATTTATTGGAGGAGAAAGATGTGAAATTACTCATAACCTTTCTAGATCAATAGAAATTCCCATCTTACTTATAATATTTCCAAGTACTATACCGAAAGAACCATAATCTAATATTTTTTCCATGAAAGTCTAAGGCTATTATCGATGCATCTATAGAAGAATAATTCAAGATGATGTAAAGCATCAACATATTAATCACCATAAATAGATAAGTAATCCATAAAAACCTCCAAAAAAGAATCAATCATGTCAAAAACAAAATATGAAATGCATAGCCTTCTGAAAAGTAACTAAAGCGTTACATCGAGCAAAGGACCTATGTCAAAAATAAAATGTCAATCAAGGTGTAGTAAAGGTGATTTTATGTTGGTCTTTAAGGATAATATGTATCTAATTATATCCATGAAAACAATTAAATAATAATAAAATTCATACCCTTGAAGTTTTTCAAGAATCTATTCCAAGTAAGGAAGTGGAAAGTGATCTTTTATTTTCCATTTATTGAATTCCCTAAAATCAATGTATATTTGTCACTTACTTGACTTCTTACACACCACTATAATATGGTTGAACCATACTAAATATGAAATAAGATAAATAATAATAACCTAAAATAATTTCATTAACTCATCCTGTCACATCCCCATTCCCAAATGATGTTGCTACCTAATGATGATGGTGTCTCTTAATAACAAGTGTTATTGTCATCTTAACAAGACCTGAAAGGATATTTGTAATTAAGATCCAAAATGGCATGTTGTAATAATGGACATATATCTTAAGGTAACCTTTGGAGGTTTGATCTAAGGCATTTATACCTGGGGTTAGAGGTCATGCTAACATGGAGTGGTGGAGCCAGTACAAGCAAGTCATGAGAGTTGGGTGAAGTAGAATAGCAAGTGGACTAACTGTCACTTCTAGCTGGGTTATAGGCCTAACCATGGTGTAGTGTTGGATTACCTCTAAGGGATAGATGTCAAATAAAGAAAACCCCAAGGAACACTCTCAGAGCACGATTTGGATACACTATTCCATATCAATAAATCATTCTTTTCTTTCTCTTTTTGCATTTTTTCTATTTTTTCCTTTATATATAATTTTGAATTTGGTATATTTTCTTCATAGGTATAATGTTTAATATATTGTATATTTTACATTTTCCATGACATTTGGGGATGGGATTTCAAACATCCTTAGCTATTTGCTTCAAAGTAAGGTTCGTCCTTCTATTGGTTTGGTGCCTAGGCATAGCCTCTACTTCCAAGTGGATAATATTAGACTTTATCAACTTATACCAACTTAGTAGGATATAATAATTTATCAACTTATACCAAGATATCCTCTACTATTCCTTTTAGAGTCAATAGTAAAATCATCAGCCAAGAGTATTATAATATTAGTTATTTTAATATCATTGTAACCCAAATATTGATAAATTTGATAAGGCATAATATTTATGCTATCCTCCAAATCAACTAAAGCATGATGAAACTTCCTATTTCTAATCATACATGCAATAGTAAGGCTTCTAGGATCCTTTGCTTTTTGAGGCATTCTAGCATTTAAAATGTTGACAATGTTCTCAATAATACTAACATGTTTAGGTATTCTAATCTTATTCTTCCAAGAGAAATGTTTCTCTAAATATTGGCATATGTTGGGGTATCTTCTATAGCCCTCAAAAAGTGGAACATGCAGTATAACATCATTAAATAAGCTTATAAGTTTTTTATCCTAAACCTTCTTGGACTCAAGTCTATGTGGAAATGGAGCTTGAGGGAAAGAGGGTATATTAGACTCATCTAAATCAATCTTTATGTTGAGTTCTTCCCCACTAGAAAGCTTCTTAGAAAATATTTTTTTAGTCTCATCATGCAACTTTCTTTTCCCCATAAACTTGCTTGAAGACAGTTGGGGATCAATAACATTACCACTTCTTGTAATAATATTACACTAATTCATTTCTTGAGAGGATACCATATGTGACTCTTGTCTATTATGATGCTTAGAATCTTTCTTAGTTTATGCTAATATTGAATCTTTTAGTTGTAGGACCTAAATAAGATTAATAATATGATCATTTTGATGTTGCAATATTTCTTGGAGATTTTCATTTTATTGTAATACTTGTTGCTAAAGCACCTAATTTTAATTTGGCATGTAAAATCTATTATAATTATCTTGATAATTAGATCTATATCAAGGATAACTCTAATAAGTTTGAGTGGAATTTTAGTTTCAACCCCTACCTTGAGATGTAGACCCTCTAAGTTGTCCATTTTGTTGCGATACCACATTGGCATGCTCTTTAATAAAAGGAAAAATTTGGCAATCACGAATAACATGATCAATCTCTTCATAAATAATAAAATCATAAGAGAAATTCATACCTTTAGCTTGTGAATAATTAGAATTATGAATTTCCATCTTGGTTCTCACCAAGGAACCTTATTATTAGCCCAAAGACGATTAGGCCTACACACTAAAGTTAGAAGGCAAAGATAAAGAAGATAATTTAGTATTTACCTCCTCTATTTGTTTTGCCAAACCTACCATAATCATGTATTACACCAAATTTGCCTTTATATTAATAGAACAACTCTTACTTTGATCAACAATTTGATCAAGGACCTTAAAAGTAATGTCTGGAGTCATTTTTATAATAATACCACCACATGAAAAATCTATACTTTGCCTAGTAATAAGTGTTAAAACATTAAGAAAAAAAACTTAATAATTGATATTCCATAAAAAATTTCACTAATTGCATCATTAAACAATACACAAAATAATGATCCTAGCAATACTTTTTTTGCTTCAACCAGACATCTAGAAATAAAGATATTTAAGTTTAAATTTTACTAATTAATTAAATAAAATATTAATATATAATAAATAATATTAAATTTTCCCAAACATATAACATGCACAAAAATGAAAAATGATCCTTACACTCTCACAATCCTAATGGCATAGACAGAAATTTTATATCTATCATACTTCATTATTTATTCATAAAAATAGGTACATGGATCAAATATCCAAAAATTATAAAAGGCTTCCATTTTACAAAAATACAATATATACATACCTCATTTTAAAAGTTAAGAAGGTCCATGTTGTTCAAAATTGATCCACATTTTGTCCCATGTCCCTCTTCTAATGATTCTTTACTTAATTTGGACTCTTTACATCAAAATGTAGGAGGAGTCAAAACCCCTCAAATATGAAAGTTTATTATATTTCCCTCTTCATAGAGCATAAAGATTCTAGGCCAAATGTCTTAGGTTATGGGCTAGATAAAGATTACCATGCATATTTTATCCATGTATATCTAAAGCCTAGGTCTTAGTTTTCCTCATTACTAACAAGAACCATCATGTCTTGAAATAACCTTACTACTATTATCAAATTATCCTTTAAATTATTTTAATGTCCAAAAATACCCCAAATTTATCTAACAAATATTCAAAGAATGTATATTTTAACTAGGCATCTTCAAAGGCTAGTTCTTGGTAACCCTTACTACCAAAGGGACTCACCGACAGCTCTTGGAATGACCTGACTACTATCATTGGATTGTCCTTGTGATTCCAAACAAGTCACTCATGGATAGGTCTTAACAATAGCCTCACTACTAACATCCTCAATGACCAAGACATACATATCATCAGAAGGGTAGGTCTTGACTGTGCCTCACTATAACTACACTAAACTCAATTGCTCAATGTCATGGTCTTGACTAAATCCATAGCCTCACATGAACTTACAAATCAAAATCAAGGGTATGAAATCAATTTAGCAACACTTGTTCCTATGGAATATGTCCCACTAAGAAACACTCCATTACTGTGTGCAAAAAAAAGGCATCTAAAAGATGTAGGAAGCTAACAACAATAATAATAATAACAATAATAGTAATATTAGTAGCAATAATAATATAATCCTATAATTTAACCAAGAATGTTAGAGCTAATCTATTAAAATGCATCTAACATCATCAAATAATTAAATCATTAATTTTATGCAAATTTCTAGGTTGTGACAACCAAACTAACTCATACTATTTAAAACTAATGTTCCAAATCCAAATTGGATGGGCATACCAAGGGTAATAGACATTTAACTAAGTTGGATATAATTTGCGAATAGGACTATGAATTGTATCCCACTTGTGATCAAACTAACAAAGCTCTAAAAGTGATTAATAATATTAATGTCATTACCAATAGATCCCAGAGCTTATGGTTGCACCTCTATCTAAGAAATTAATGGTCCATCTTACCACGAAGAATTTGTTCTTGAATTTCTAGAAGAAGAAGATTATTCCTCAGATGACATGGGAACTTTCTTCACTCTTCTTTTTAGAACATATTTTGAAGGCAAGATATCTTTGATCAATCTCTTTCCTTTTTTACAAATCCAAATCATATACCTAAAACAAATTACAAAATAGACAAGAAAAATTAATTCAAAAGAAAGAGAAAAAGAAAGTAATGAACTCAAGGTGATATATGATATGCTAATTCAATGTTTTTATCAACCAATGATAACTATAAATCAACCAAAAAATTGCATATCTATCAAAGCCAATTGCAACTCTAATAGTTTTGCTAAACACATAGCCATAGGTGAATTAGAATCCACAATAAACTAGTGCAATAATAAAAAGAGATTTAATAAATTAGAAATTTTTAAAATTACACCATAATCCATCACTATCACAATGGCACCTAAATATATCTTATAATTTACATTCTTGTACTATAGAATGTGGTGTGAATCAATTAGACAGGAGAATGCAACTTATGTGTGATAAAATAACTATGATCATGATGTTTAAAATATACAACATTAAGCAAATCTTAAAAAATAATCACTATTGAATTAATGAAATAGCAATAGTAAAATATTAATACATGAATAATAAATCTTAACTTTCACTTCCATTCTATCTCAATTCTCTATGCTATGATTGAAAGAATTTTAGGTAGTGAAAGAATTGCTTGGAAAGAATTGCTTGGTTATCTTGATTTCACAATGAATCAAATAATAAAATTTATACTTTTATAAAGCTTATGAATTTCTCTACAATTTGTGAAAGGAAGTACTAGAAAAGATATCTAGAAGCTAAGATTATATTATGTTTTTTTTTCAATCTATTAAAAATTATGGTAATTCTAATAGTGTAACTTTGAGAAATGATAACTTAAACTTTGTTAAGTTTATGATGCTAAAATTTTAACTAAAGCTTTCCACATATATTATCCTCTAAATAAAGCTACACTCACATTAAATCATTGTGATATAAGGTAAAAATAATCTAATCATGACCATTATTCATTTTAGTAAAATTTTGGGACTTAGAAAATCTACCAAATTTTAGAGCAGACTTCCCTCAAATAGTAATACATGTTGAGATGAAAGTTTAGCTAAATGTAGCCACATTCCTAGCTTTCAAATATATAATAATTACTAAAATATTATTGCAAAGTGACTAAGAAATAATCAAAATAGTGAATGCCTCCAATTCTAACTATTCAACTTCCAAGATTGAGTAAATAATGATGAATGATGCTGATGAATGTTGATAAATTGATGAATTGATTATAAACTAATGCATTTATTTTGAAATTATTGTAATAATTCCACTATAAAAATTTCCAAAAGATGCCATGGATATATCAATGTAACAAGTGGGGTAAAGTTTACTTAAAATAATACAATATAACCCCAATGAAAAAACACTTAAAATTATAGATATATATACACACACACACACACATACATACATACATATATATATATATATTGAGGCTAGATTAACATTACAACTACTGATCAATTAGGAAATTTCCTATATTTTATTAAAATAACTTCTTAGTATATAATAAAAATAAAAAATTATTGTCTTCTACTCTAAAAAGACAATAATGATTATCTTTGATGATCTTCATTAGTTAATTAGTTATCACCACTTTGATTTTTCTTCAATCTACATCAATTTGAGTTTACTTTAGTGGTGAAGAAACTTGTAGCTAACATTTGTAACCTACTATAAGATGCATAAGGTTGCAACTCCTTGTCCAAGACATGATTATCAGTAAACAAGTAACTACTGGTAACCATAATAAGTGCATGCATTCTGAATGATTCTTTAGTGATGAACTATTCAATTGTCAATATTTTGGATTTTTAATGATCAAGATGGACTTTGACTCGCATGACCTCACACCAGTAAAAGTGATCTTCTAGAAATATATTCATTAGGACCTAGTGTAGGTTGCACCTAGTCACCTCTTCTAGTTTGTCATAAGTTCTTCTATGTTGTGGATTACTACAATGTACATCACCTTGCATTCAACATAAGAATTTGTATTGTGACTCAATGCAAATCACATCAACTCATAGTTTTAATTCTGATCAAGTTTCAATCATAGTTAACTTGAAAAAGCTTCATCTTGTTCCTTTGATGCTCATGTACTCTCCTACTATCTTGCCAACCCATCAAGAGAGTTTCCATGGCTAAAAAAATGTAAATGAAGCTCCCAAGACTATCAACTATGGGTCTCTATGACCAACATGAGGTTGCAGCTATCTATCAAAGTTAGAGAACATCATTAAAAATCAATAACATCTAAGCATTAATTCATGGCCTAACCGTATGCCTAGTAGTATATCAATTGATGACAAGTGAGGTACCCCTACGCTCAACCATATGAAGACAAGCATTTCATGCTTAATCCGGTCAAATTCCAAGGACTAAGTGCTTAAGCACATTTGTAGAACAAGGACAGGTTGGTTGATCGTTGTCTTTCCAAACTTACTTGTATGTCATGATTGTATGGTTAAGTAAATTTTAGGCATATGAATTTTATAGCTTTTATTTTTTTATGTCCTATTGCTAATAAGGGAGGGGATAGAGAGATAACTAAGTGACTAATTTAACTTAACTAGGATTTAAACTAATCCTAACACCAGTATCCATTCTCACTTCTTGTACACATCCTAAACCAGTGCAACACTACTGGGATTACCAAACGCTAATCGTTACTGGGTTACCAAGTGTTACATGCATGCTCGAAG